>PVJC01019025.1:0-30689 GCA_004026665.1 Murina feae
CTTTTTCCTTTGTTTCTTTCTTTTTATATAGGTTATGTATATGTATGCACAGTGTAAAATTGCCAAATTTGGAATTATATATTCAAATGTATATATACATGTATTTATAAAAATACATGTACACATACTTTTTGCTTCTTCCTCTTTTTCAAATTATACCATAAACCTTCCCATGCATTCTAAGAAAATACTATTTTCAGTGGCTTTGTACTATTCCAGCATATGTTAAAATCCCAATTCAGATAACCAACATTCTATCACTGGACATTTAAGTATTTTCCACTGGTTCAGTGTTACGAATAATAGGAAGAATCAGCACTTTCTAACACTTTCTCCATTTTTTAAATGAAAGAAAACTAATTTTGAAATCACTAGGACATCCTGTGAGAATAGAAATGATTTAGTTTGCACTGTTCAGTAGAGTAGCCAGTAGCCATATGTGGCTACTGAGGTTTAGATACTTGGTTAGTGCAACTCAGGAGCATGATTTCTCCTTTACCCTCATTTTAAACTAGGGGCCCGGTGCACAAAAATTTGTGCACTCAGGAGGGGAGGGTCCCTCAGCCCGGCCTGTGCCCTCTCCCCGTCTGGGACCCCTCGGGGATGTCCACCTGCTGGCATTCCTGTCCAGACTGGGTGAGAGGCTGATGGCTGTTTTCAGGCTGGCCAAGCCCCCCAGCGGGAACCTTCACCCCATTGGGGTGTGTCCAGCCTTGGTGAGGGCCTGAGGGCCATTTTCAGACTGGCCAGAGCCCCTTTAGGCTGTGGATGTGGAACCCATCCAGAGGCTCCATGGGGAGCAAGACGCCCACCTCAGAGCCGGCCCGGTAGTCTGACCGCAGCAGCTCAAACAACTACAGGGTCTCAGTGACCTTGTCCAGGTCGCATAAGTTCACGACGCATCCCGACTGGCCACACCAGGCCATGTTGCCCACCTCCCACGCTGCTGTACTAGTGAAACAGGGTGTGCCTGTATATGTATGTGTTTGGGAAGCCGGGGGTCGAGGGAGCAGCTGAGAGTGCAGAGGAGAGCTGAGGGAAGGGAATGGGCAGGGGCAGAGCTTATTCTAAGCCCTGGGAATGTGTGTCTAGGAGGGAAGTCACCACGTGAGCCCAGAAACAACTTGGTGTTTATTCAACAGTGTCTTGGGTGCAAGGATGATTACTAAACTTTGGTTGTTTGGTTGGGAGGTTGGTTGTTTGGTTGGTTGGTTTGGTTTCCGAAGAAATGAGAGCAAAACACAATGGTCAATCTTTCCTTAGAGCCCAGCAGTGGCCTGACTGGGTCTTGGCTGGTAGGGCTTGTCCTTCTCAGGCTGAGTTTGGAACTGTCATGAGAGACATGGCAGCATTTCTCCCACCTGTGAGCTGAGGAGGGCACCCTTGCTGCCCAGCAGCCTGGCTGTCCAAGGGGCTTAGTGGCAGGAATGATTCACACACACAGTTCCTTTCCTCACAGGACAGAAGAGGTGACATGTGGCTCTCAGTCCTTGCACTAAGCTAATGTCAGGACAGAGCAGACCCTGCATGGAGGTATTTCAGCTTCACAAACCATTTGAGTGAGTTAAATAACATCCATTATATTTTTTAACTTTTCAGGCAGAAGATACAGACACATTTTACTTCCATGTTTACAAGAGTTCATTATTACCCAAAGAAAATTGGCTTCAGCTGAAGTTTTTCATACTTGGAAAGTTACTTGTTGAATTTTGATGAAAGGGACAGAGAGTGCTCAACACATCTGTATTTTTTCTGAGCCTATAAAACAATCTTTGCATACCAACACAAAGAATATGCAATTGATGTTTTGAAAAGATAATGTTAAATTTACTAGTTTGGGTTATAGGACAGTTACTACAAAATATTTCATAGTATCTATGAAAATGTTATAGGAAAATTTTCATAGAGATTGTATATTTTTTAAATGAGTATTATAAAATTAGGTTTACATTTTTGTGAAGTTTTGCATCACAAAGGTTGATCCAAGGAAAAGTTTATTATTGCTGAGATAGTTAGGAAGATTGTAGACATTTGAACCTACAATTACTCTTTTAAGAGTTGGTAGAAACCTTAAGAGGTCCAATTTCACCCTCATTCTATAGATGCAGCTAGGAGGTCCAGAAAAGGTAAGTGAAATCCCTAGAAACACAAAGCTAATTAGTAGCAGAGATCAAATGAGGACCCAGGGCCAGTGCTCCTTCTACTTTTCCTGTCGGCCTCTGAAGACCCAGGTGAGGTTAGAACCATAGAGCTGTTACTTAGGAGATCTTAATTCATTAAAAATCTTTTATGTTTACATATGCTCCTCTTATGAGTCTTGATAGTATTATTTAATTACTAGAGGCCCAGTGCCAGAATTCATTCCCATTGCAGAGAATTAAGTAGAAGAAATATTTTAATATTGCTATTTGCCCTTTCTCTATAATAGAAGTGTCAATCAAATTCACGATCTACAATGACAGGTAGAAACACATGCAACTGGTTCCAGTGAGTGATATATATATATATATATATATATATATATATATAGAGAGAGAGAGAGAGAGAGAGAGAGAGAGAGAGAGAGAAACCAATCTCCAGATAGAGTCGCTTCTATCTGAGTGAGAGAGAGAGAGGAAGAAAGAGGAGAAAGAGAGAGAGAGAGTGACAGAGAGAGAAATTTGCTTACTTAGACCTCTTTTCTGATTTAGCTAAACTTTTCCCAGCCCAGTGAAGCACCCCAACTTTTCTTTCATGACATTGTCAGCAACACAGCAGTAAATACCAATACCAAGCTGATTATTATTATAAATCATGCAGGGAGAAAAAAAGGGTGAAATATCTAAACTAATAAAAGAGTAATATGAAAATTAACCATCAATTCTGAGACACCTGAGCCATGCCCACCAGTCAAACCACGCTCACAAGCCAATCAGAGTGTTTGGATGCAAATTAAGCTAGCCAAGATGGGCGCCAGCAGCCATGGAGCCAGAGCAAACAGGAGACTTCTGTTCCACCAGGGATGGAGTTGAAAATGCCTGCCTAGGTAGGCTGGGCTTCTGCTTAGGCAACAATGTTTCATTTATAGAAGCCAAGGAGCTGAAGCAAACAGGAGGCTTCATTGCCTGACTAGGCCTCTGCTCAAGGCAACAAAGTTTCAATTAGTGAAGATAAATAAAGCACAGAAACCTGATTCCAGTCAGCCTCCCTGGGACGTTGGGTCAATGGGAGCTGTGGGCAGCCTGAAAGTGGCCCTCAGCCCCTCT
This sequence comes from Murina feae, assembly GCA_004026665.1. Lineage (NCBI taxonomy): Eukaryota > Metazoa > Chordata > Mammalia > Chiroptera > Vespertilionidae > Murina > Murina feae. The sequence goes on from PVJC01019025.1 coordinate 3,246, forward strand.
CCCAGGCTGGCCACACCCCCATGAGGTGAGAGTGTCCACTAGGGGGCTTGGCCAGCCTGTAAAAAGCCATCAGACCCTCACTCAGGTTGGCCAGGCACACCTGCAGGTAGACATCCCCTGAGGGGTTCCAGACTGGGAGAGGTCACAGGCCCCGCTAAGGGACCCCCCAAGTGCACAGATTTTTGTGCATCTGGCCCATAGTTTAGCTATAATATAGCATTGTTTGACTATATTCGGTGCAATGAGAAAACCTGATGTCATGTTCAGGTTCTACCATTTCTGACTTCTTTTCAGTTGGGTCCATTGGTACACATTCTAAATCTCCATTTTCTGGCTAATGAAAAGAAATCAGGATTCTACCAAGTCTCCTCTCTACCTATTCCAGGACTTCTGTGAGGCTCAAATGAGATGAGACACATGAAAACAATTCAAAAACATTTGGTTAAAATGTAAAATGTTTGCACCTGGCTATAAAGCAAGTGGCATGAACAAACTCCAAGGAGGCTAGTAGTTAGGGAGAGGAAGCTTGGCACCGCTATGTGACATCATTATCTGCTGCCCCCAGCCACCATTTCCATGCTGTGCTGGGCTTTGTGCCAAGGTGTGGGGGCGGGGCCTGAGTCCCACTAGGGAAAAGCCCAATGCTGCTTTTGGACTCCAGGTGCTCAGTGCCTGTGTCTGTGTAAATGGCCATTTCACATCAAGGCAGCTCCAGTATTGAATGTCTGCCCCTGGTGGTCAGTGCTCCTTATAGCGACTTGTCAGGTGGTGGAATCCTTAGCACATTAACCTTTTATATATAAAAGTATTATAAAATGGTGTTTACATGTGTAGATTTTGCAATAAGAATGGCAAAACTCGTTTTAAAGGAAAATTTACTGTGGATCATGTCTAAAGTTTGTCAAATCTGAAACTTTCCTTTAGATCTCAGCCTTCCAATGAGAAATTCTTCAAATACAGCCTGAGCTGTGCACCCTGAGGCATCCTGCCTAGAGCCTCTCTTCAGGGTCCTGACCCACCCCATCACCTACCGTGCCCCCAGCTCCTGCCCCTGCCCCTTTATTTTTTACAGCAGACCCAGCATCTCCAAAGCCCAGTGTTCTCATTCAGGAGCTGTTACAGTGCAAGAATGCTTTTGAAAGGACATTTCACAACCCAAAGCACTTTTTAACTTTCTCAAAGAAAGTGGATGATCACTGAACATGGATGCAAAGTGCATTTTACACCAAAAATAAGAGTTTCTTAAAAGTTTTTTTAGAAATTTTTTTCTCATTGTCAAAATAATGTAGGGTCATTAGTAGAAATTTTTAAAAAATAGTATATAGTAAAAGAAATCACTTCTTTCCAATACCTGAGGTTAACCACTGACAACATTTCAAAGTATTTCCTTTTCTTTTTCATACATTTATATGTCCAGATACATTCTTGAGGTGATACTATTAATTTAAATATTTTAATAGGTGTTGTGTTGACTCCAGAGAGGAAGGGAGAGGGATAGGAACATCAATGATGAGAAAGAATCATTCATCAGCTGCATCTACATGCCACCTACTGTTGATGGAGCCCACAACCATGGCATGTGCCCTGACTGGGACTCCATGCATGAGCTCCTGGTGTATAGATCAATGCTCAACCACTGAGCATGCCTCCAAGCAAGATGCTACTACTTTTTACATGTGTATCCTGCTTTGCTTTCTTTTATTTATGTGTATGCATTTCACTGAATCTATAACCACCTTTATCCTATTTATTAAAGTACTGTTTATTTTTTCCAGCTTTATTGATAAATAATTGATATACACCACTGTAAAAGTTTAAGTCAGATGGCACAATGGTTTGATTTACCTATCTTGTGAAATGATTACCACATTGGGTTCAGGTAACATCCACCAAAGATGTGACAAACCAAAATTGAAATCTCTAATATAGTGTGAGTTATTTTTTTCTTCGAAGTCAAACCCACAATTCTTACTATTACAAAAATGTTGTGCTCTTTCTAGAATTGAGCTTGTACTTGGAACTAAAGTGCAGAGTGTGGTGGGTCTGCAGGCTGGGGCTCTACAGCCCTGACCTCTTGCACTTGACCCTGTGGCTGTTCACATGCAGTTCCTTTCTCCTTCCAGACTTCAAATGAGGCTGGTGCTGGATGTGCTGCCCCTACTGGACGGGCTCCACAGTCTGTCTTCTGACCACTGAGTGGCAGAGGTGAGAGCACACTGTGTCAGCCTATGGAGCATATGGAGTTCAGACCTCACTTAGGCTCAGCAACTCAGGGGGTGATCTCAGCAACAGCGTGCGCAGAGCCTATGCTGGCCTCTGTGGTGTGAGCTCTGTATGGGCCAGATCACCCACAGCTTCTCTCCACCTGCAACTCAGCCACCTTCCTGGTCCTTCTGGTAGAATTTATGCTTCTCTCAGAACCTTAGACTCCTCTCCCCCTAATGAGCTGTGTAGAAGTTTCATAGAACAGGATTGTTTTTGGGGAAAACTGGCAAGAGAAAAAGAAAAAAAAAGTAAGCAGGAGTCACCCCAATGCTTTGGAATCCAGGGCCCCATTTTCCCAGGTCCTCACTGGACATGGGTTTTTCTTCAGCATTTAAAGGGCTTATGCCCAGGCCATGGCTTTAGAGCCAGGAAAGAAGAGGGAAGGGGCCAGAGCAGCCCCCACTCTGGCTCCGACAGGCCCCTGGTCCAGTCCTCTCTGACTCATTCCCGTCCTGCTCACAGAGCAGTGCTAACACTCACTGCCTTTAAGACAAATCAGCTCACCACCGTGCTGGTCACTCCTCAAGTTCTTACTTCAAACCCCAGTCTGTCCACTGCTGCTTTCTCTCTGGAGTCTGCAGTTACTTTTCTGTCTGAGACCGTGCTTGTCATCACTGGGTGGACAGCAGGCCACTGACCTGCTCCATCTTGGTGGGTCCAGAATGATGTGTTCTGTTCTTTTGAAAAGAAGAAAAGGAAGGAAGAAAATGGGTCTAGACAGCAAGTAGCCGTTTTGTAAAAATGCATAGACAGTGAATTTTTTTTCTACTCTTCGCACTTTGAAGAGCTATGTAGATTGATATGAGGTGCTTTTATTTTATTGTTCTCTGGGTTTTCTTCCTGAAGAAGGTGACTGAGTTGGCGGGCTGCACAGATACAGGAACAACAGGGAGAGTGGGCTGTCCTATGTGCCAAGAAACAAGTTGTTGTTGCTGTTCTGCGTTTCTGAGCCTCTCTCACCATGTGAGTCAGGTCTGGCCAGAGGCAAGGACAGTCATGAGTGGCTCCTGGCAGGCCTGCCTGACACCACTTGACTGTCTGACCTCTACAACATTCGTCTGAGCTCATTCGCAGCTGAATCTACAAGCCAGAGGTGCCTGGAGCCCTGAGTCACTGTGTGGAGAAGATGAGCTTTGGTGGCTTCCTGACCCAAATCGTGGACCACGAGGAGGAAGATTTTATTGAGTTCAGACACTGAAATGTTTGTCATGACAGCCCCACTATTACGCTAATGATATAGTCTTCAGTGAACAATTAGAACCTCCCCGACTAGACCACAGAGTAAGGTGTCAGACCTTTGATGAGTGTGTTCCATCTCTCATCTTCGTTTAACCCCTTAAATATCGGGCGGTGTTGATTTCACTCACCAGCATTACTTTTTCCATCTCGCAGTCAGGTTGACAGGTAAATTGGAGCCATCTCTGGAAGGAGAGTGAATGTGAAGACAAAGTATTATTTTTACCATAATTTTGAGGACCACCCTGCTGAGTACACATAAAAATTATTTATTCTTCCTGACCTTTAATGGACCATAGGTATCTTATCTGCAGTTGAGATCTGTAGATGATTAAAGGCATGTGGTTGCAACGACAATGCTGCCTTCCTTCATCCTTGTCCTTGGGTAGAGTCACTCCTGGGCCCTGTGCCCAGGACCCAGCCAAGACTCTGAGAAGTGAATCTGCTCCGTCATTGGGACCCTGGCCCAGTGTTCCTGGAATGGCACAGCAGGACCATCCTTGTCACTTGGTGGATGTGGTTTAATGAAGCAGAGGGTCACTGTGGGATGACTGTGCTGCCCGTGTTGTGTTTGAGATGGTTAAAAGGTTTGGAAGCTCCTTTAAGAAACCAGGTGGTACAGTGAAGGAGCTGTTCCCTTGAGTGATCACTGTATAAGTGGCTGCGACACAGCAACTGTATTAAAAGCTGTGGAAGCTCCGTGATGTAATGAGAACATAGCACTGAAGGTCACTGGTCTGGATGGTGGCCCTCAATCCCACTGACCACCAGTTCCCATGGGCAATTCCTTAAACTCAGCCCAGACTCTTACTGGTCCTGCTGGGCCAGATTCTCTGGGGCAAGACAACAAATTTGCCCCCCCCCTTTTATTTTTTAACCTTTTAGAAATATAATTGTTGATTCACATTTTTTTCAGAGATAATGCAGAGATGGCCTATATAATCTGACCCAGTTTCTCTCTATAATCTAATCTAATAAAAGAGTAATACTGTAATTGACAGTTTTTACGGGACGCCTAACCCATGCCCACCAGCCAATCAGAGCGGCTGTATGCAAATTAACCCAGCCAAGATGCAGGCCGGCAGTCATGGAGCTAGAGTAAACAGAGGCTTCTGTTGCACCAGGACTAAACTGTCTGTCTAGGCGGCTGGGCTTCTTCCCGCTCAGGACAACATAGTTTCAACATTGTTGCAATTATAGAAGCCTTGGAATTGAAGCAAACATCAGGCTTCAGTTGCACTAGCGATGGAGGAAACTGTCTGCCTAGGAAGCGTCTGTGCACGTCTACTCAGGCAACATTATTTCAATTATAGAAGCCATGGAGCTGAAGCAGACAGCAGGTGTTGTTACCTGCCTAGGCCTTGGCTTAAAGGAACAGTGTATCAATTATAGAAGATAAATAAACCCTAGAAACCTGCTTCCAGCCTGCCTTGCTGGGACATTGGGTCAATGGGAGCTGTGGGCAGCCTTAAAGGCTGAAAACAGCCCTCAGCCCCTCACCCAGGCTGGCCACACTCCACTGGAAGACTTGGTCAGCCTGCAAACAGCCATCAGCCCCTCACCCAGGCTGGCCATATCCCAGTGGTGTGTGTGGGTGTCCCACTGGGGGGCTGTGGGCAGCCTAAAAACAGCCCTCAGCCCATCACCCAGGTTGGCCACACCCCAATGGGGTGTGGGTTCACAACCAGGTGGCTTGGCCAGACTGGAAAAAGCAATCATCTCCGCACCCAGGTCAGCAGCTCGATGTCCCCAGAGGGGTTCCAGACTGAGAGAGGGCACAGGCTAGGTTGAGGGACCTCCCAAGTACACAAATTTTTGTGCACTGGGCCCCTAGTATCTTAAAAAATATGACAACCAGGATATTGACAGTGACTCCAACACACACCTAAAGCAGGTTTCCTAATTCCCTTTGGGCTCATTTTCACATGTGAGTATTTAGTTTTGTGCTCTTTTATCACATGCCTTCACCTTGCCTTCCAGATAGAGAACAGCTCTACCTGGTTCTCCTGCACCCAGGACAGTGTCTTTTATTTAATTTTTTTGGTATATTTTTATCACAGTAAAATACACACAGTGAAATTTTACATTCTAGCTATTTTTTAGTGCACAGTCCAATGGTGTTAAATACATTCTTACTGTTGTCCTGCCGTCACCACCATCACCTCCATCACTGTTCTATTTTCCAACTGAAACTCTGTCCCCACTAAACGACAACTCTGCATCCACTCCCTCATCCCTTTATCCTCCTTCTTACCTCTGTCTCTATGATTCTGATGGCTCCACGGACCTCATGTGAGTGGAATCACGCAGATTTGTTCTTTGGTAACTGACTTATTTCACTGAGCATCATGTCTTCAGGGTCCATCCAGGTTGTAGCATGTGTCCTATTTTTCTAGATTAAATTTATTGGGGTGAGTTTGATAATGAAATTATGTAGCTTTCAGGTACACACTTCTATAATACATCATCTGTGTGGTGAATTATGTGTCTCACCACCCTTCCCCCTCCCCCCATGTCAGGTCTCCTTCCATCACTGTTTATCCTTTCTAAACCTCTTCTACCCACACTCCTTTCTCTCTGATACTCACCAATCTGCTGTCTGTGTCCATAACTTTTTGTTGGCTTAATCTTTTCAGCTTTTTCCCTAGTCCCCCAACCTCCCTCCCATCTGACAGCTGTCAGTCTCTTTTCTACATCTATGAGCCTCTTTCTATTTTGATTGTAGTTTATTTTGTTCATTAGATTCCACAAAGAAGTGAAACCATAAGGAACTTGTATTTCTCTGACTGGCTTACTTCACTTCACGTAGCATAATACTCACCAGCTCCATCCGTGCTGTTGCAAAAGGTAAGATATCCTTCATTTCCTTTTTGTGTGTGGGGGGTGAGTAGTATTCCGTTGTGTTAATGTACCACAGCTTTTTCTCCACTTATCTGCTGTGGGGCACATGGGCTGCTGTGAAAGAAAGCCTTGCTATTATCAATCATGCTGCAGTGAACATAGGGCTGCACAGATCCTTTCAGATTAGTCTTTCAGGTTCTGTGGATATCTTCTCAGAAGCGGCAATGCAAGGTCATAAGGCAGTTCTATTTTTAATTTTCGAGGTAACTTCATACTGCACTCCACAGTGGTTGCACCAATCTGCATTCCCAGCAAAAGTGCACGAGTGTTCCCTTTTCTCCACAACTTCACCAGCACTTGATGTTTATTGATTTATTGATGCTAGCCATTCTGACAGCTGTGAGGTGTAACCTCACTGTGATTTTAATTCCTATTTCTGTAATGATTTGTGATGCTCAGCATCTTGTTATTTGTGTAATGGTCATCTGCAGATCCTCATTAGAGAAGAGTCTATTTAGGTTCTTTGCTCATTTTTAAATTGGATTGTTTAACTTTTTTATGATGTTGAGTTTTATAAGTTCTTCATAAATTTTGCGAATTAAGCCCTTATCAGATGTTTCATTGGCAAATATGTTCTCCCATTCAATGGGTTGTCTCTTCATTTTGTTGATGGTTTTCTTTGCTGCACAACAACATTTTAGTTTGATGTAGTCCCATTTGTTTAGTTTTTCTTTTGCTTCTCTTGCCCAAATAGATATATCAGAATAAAAAATATTGCTATGAAAATGTATAACCTTTCTTTTCCTCTATAATTTTTATGGTTTCAAATCTAATTTTCAAGTCTTTAATCCATTCTGAGTTTATTTTTCAATATGGTGTTAAGAAGGTAGTCTGCATTCATTTATTTTTCTACATTTCTCTCCAATTTTTCCCAATAGCGTTCATTGAGTGGACTATCTTTACCACATGGTATATTCTTGCGTCCTTTGTCAATATTAATTGACCATTAATGTATGGCGTTATTTCTGGGCTTGTTATTCTGGTCCAATGATCTTTAGGTCTGTTTTATGCCACTACCATGCTGCATGTCATACTATGGCCTTGTTGTATAGTTTGTTATCAGGCAGCATGATTCCTCCAACTTTGTTCTTTTTTCTCAAGATCATTTTGGCTATTGCTTTGGTTTTATTTAGTTTGTTTTGTTTTTGTGTGTGTGTTGTATATGTTGTTTTTTTATTTCCATATAAATATTTGTGATATTTGTTGTAGTTCTTTGAAATATGTCATTGGACATTTATGAGGCCCCATATCATAACAAAGAAATAGAATTTCCCAGGACAAGGCCCAGAAATCAGGATTTTAAAAAGATTCCCAGGTGATTCTAATGTGCTGCCAAGGTTGAGAACCACTGTTCTAAAAGGCGAGCACAGGCCATCAATGGGAGAATAACTATGTGGAGGCAGAGCCCGGGACTCCACAGCGGCCTCTTCCCATCACAGTTTATGTCCCCTTGACCTTGGCCTGTCCATTCATCTAGGGTTTTGGTTTTCCAGAGACAACTCATAGCATTTAGCTTAAGTCTTAGACATCCAAGTGAGAACTATAAATACAACCAACAGTGGACTACCGCTGGGGCTTACTTTATATATTAGGATGTTATTTATATATTAATGTATTATATAAATTAAATAATATTCATACACCTAAGCTATAAAGAGGGAAATCAGCCTTACTGTAATCCAAAATCTTTCTATTATGCAGAGAGACAATAATTTTAGATTTAGTTATGGACCCTGTATAAGTTTTGACTATTAAATAAGTCTGTTTATGTACAGAAAGCCTGACAGTTAGCTCCCCTTTCTCTTACCTCACCCCCCACTGCTCTCCCTCCTTACCAGGTCACTCTTCTCTTAAAAAATTAATGAATGACCTGGGGAGACTTATAGGTGCTAAAGAACTTCCTGTACAGCAGGGTACAGCCCACCTATTCTGGCATTATGGGCTCCTCAGGCTAAAGGCTCACTTTCAGTCCCTGCAAATCCCTGCCCATGCACAGAGAACCTCATTCTCCTTAGGGAGTACCAGTAGGAAGGAGACTAGATATACAACAGTAGAAAAACCTAAAGGCTCTTTACAATAATCAACCTAGTCCCTCATCTAATCCAATAAAAAAGTAATATGCAAATTAACCATCACTCTGAAACACCTCAGCCATGCCCATCAGCCAAGCCATGCCCACCAGCCAATCAGAGCAGCTGTATGCAAATTAACCCAGCCAAGTTGGTGGCCAGCAGCCACGGAGCTAGAGCAAACAGGAGGCTTCCATTGGACCAGCGATGAAGTTGAAACTGCCTGCCTCGGCCGGCCAGGCCTCTGCTCAAGACAACAATGTTTCAATTATAGAAGCCATGGAACCAAAGCAAACAGAAGGGTTTGTTGCCTGACTAGGCCTCCACTCAAGGCAACAAAGTTTCAATTATAGAAGATAAATAAACCCCAGAAACCTGATTCCAGCCAGCCTCCCTGGGACGTTGGGTCAATGGGAGCTGTGGGCAGCCTGAAAATGGCCTTCAGCCCCTTACCCAGGCTGGCCAGGCACCCCAGTAGGGACCTGAACCCTGAAGGGGATGTGGCCAGCCTGAAAATGGCCCTCAGCCCTTCACCCAGACTGGCCACACTCCCATGGAGTAAGGGTCCCCAATGGGGGGGTTTAGCCTGCAAACAGCCATCAGCCCCTTACCCAGGCTGGCCAGGCACGCCAGCATGTGGACATCCCCTGAGAGGTCCCAGACTGCGAGAGGGCACAGGCTGGGCTGAGGGACATCCCCAAGTGCACAAATTTTTGTGCACCAGGCCTCTAGTTCTTAAATAAAAATGGATAACCCAAGCACCACTGGATGTAATAAAGAAAACCAGCAACATGTAAGATAAAATTTAAGACTCACCAACATTAAATAAGTTAATCTGAGCCCAGAGGAAACAAAGACAACTCAGAAAACAAAAGAAAAAAATTTAAAGAATTTCCTAATCATGAGAGTAGTAAGGAGATAATCTGAAAACAGAAACATGATGATATTTAAAAAAACACACACACACACACACAATTAAACAAAAAGAAAAAACACACACTTGTCAATAATATATCTGCTGAAATCAAACATTTCAATAGAAAGTTAAAAGAAAAAGTCAAAAGACTCTCCCAGGTGCAAACAAAAAAAAAAAGACAAAGAAACAAAAACTAGAACGGGGAGAAGAGACCAACAGAACAGTCCTGGAGTCTCTGTTCCCAACTCAAAGGTCTTTCAGGGAGAAGCAGAGGCCCAGAATAAAAAATGTAACTTAGTCATTTTAGTAAATGAAAACCTCCCAGAGTTCATGAGGGGCACGAGTTTTCAAACTGAAAAGAAGTATGAATGTTGAGCAAGATAAAAATGGCAAAGACATCGTGATAAAATTTCAAAACAACCAGGCTGAGAAGCAGAGCCCCAATAGGTCAGTTAGAAAGGAACAGCCATCACTTAGCATCACTGGGTGCAAGGAAACCTGACAATGTCTTCAAAGGTTTCAGTAGAAATTTTTACTCTATCTCCCTCCAGCCAATTATTAATCAAACATAAGGGCTAAAGTACATTTTCAGACATGCAAGTCTCAATGGGAATTTTTTAAATGACTGTATAAGGGATCTTTTGATACACAGAGAAGACTATTTTATGGTTACTTGGGTTTCAAACTAATTATTTTATTAAAATAAAATTTAAAGACCTAGTTTTCCCTGGGGCTTAAAATTCAGCCTATAAATCTTATTCTATTTTAAATTCTAGCAAAACAAATACAATCATTGCCACCTTCTTTCATTATTGTTTAATTTAACTTGACTTAAATTCCTTAAACAATCACTCCAACTAATAAATGTAGCTAATTAAGTTTCCTTAGATATTTTAAAATTCATACAAATTTAATTTTGCTTTTATGTACTTTGGATGCCTGACTTAAAAGTTCTTTTTAAAAAATAATTATTTATTATTGAAAATATTACACATGTGCCCTTTCTTCCCCCATTAACCAACCTCCAGCCTGCCCCTGTGCCCCCACCCCAGGCCCTCACCACCCCCATTGTCTGTGTCCATGGGCCATGCATATATGCATAAGGTGAAAGTTCTTCAAAAGATTGTCATTTGAACTAGTAGAATGAATCTCATGTTCTTTTGAATGTTATAAACTCTTTAAATACCCCAAACACACAGATCATCTTCGTTTATTGTTGACACTATTACAGATTCCCCCAAAGTCCTCCCCTTTGTCTTCCTCCACTCAAAACCCGCCCCTCCAGAAATTATCTTAACAATGTCCTAAACTTAATTCAAACTTATTAATATTCTAATTTGATTTAGCTCATCACGACTATATAATTTTAAACTCTATTTAATTTTAAACTCTCCCAGGGATTTTTTAAAAGTCAAAATAAAACAAAACCTCTTATCCACCAAGAGAACAGTTTTCTCACCTTAAGGAAGTTGCAATTGTTAATAGAGATTTCTGACCAGGCCACAGGTCCTGGGCTACACAGGCCAAGGACCTCCCACAATCCTGCCTCAGCCACCACGTTCACTCAGCACTTTCTACAGTTGCTATCACAGCAGCAAGCCCACCACCTTCAGGTTTAAGGTGGTTTCTCCTAGATCCAAGTGAGGCCACCACGTAATTCCTCCAGTGGGTTCAAATGGACCAAAGCCTGCGTCTCCACGGCAACTTCAGCACCATTCCTCCTCTCGCTTCACTGAACCCTGCATTTTTCAGCAAACTTAAGGCATTTTTATTGCCCCTTCACTCTAATGTCTCATAGCAAAGTAATGTTAGAGAAGTTAACAAGCTACTGTGAACCTCAATTTTCTCCTGGTGTATTATGTAAATTAATCAGGAATAGTTTTCAGAGTGTGGACCACACTGCTTGGTACATGCAGAGTACAAAATAAACTAAGTTACCTCTTTTGAACATTTCTTTTTTGTTGTTGTTAATTCTCACCAGAGGATACTTTTCTTATTTTATTTTATTTTTTTAAGAAAGAGTGGAAGAGGGAAAGACAGAAAGAAACATTGATGTGGGAGAAACACATCTATTGGTTGCCTTCTGCACAAGCCCTGACCAGCACGAGCCAGGGAAGAGCCTGCAATCAAGGTACCTGCCCTCGACTGGAATTGAACCTGGAACCCATTGGTCTGCAGGCCATCACTCTATCCACTGAGCAAACCAGCTAGGGCTGAACATTTCTAATTCTCAGTTTAATCTTATCATTCCAGTATTTAGACCTGGTAGATATAGGTAATTGCATGGAAGATTTTAAATACATTTTGGAAAATTTTATTCATTGTTAACCTCAATATTATCTTTCATTATTAGGTTATGGTGTTGTTTTGTTTCAAATTTTAAAGGTAATATGAAATGTGGAGATCTTTTCAATTTAACTCAGGCTGGCCAGATCTTTTAAATTTCACCCAGGCTGCCCAGGTACCCCAATAGGAACCTGAATCCTGAAGGGGATGTGACCAGCCTGAAAACGGCCCTCAGCCCCTCACCCAGGCTGGCCATACCCCCATGGGGTAAGGGTACCCACTGGGGGGTTTGGCCAGCCTGTAAACAGCCATCAGCCCCTCACCCAGGCTGGCCAGGCATGCCAGCAGGTGGACATCCCCCGAGGGATCCCAGACTGCGAGAGGATACAGGTCAGGCTGAGGGACCCCCCCAACCCCAAGGGCACAAATTTTTGTGCACCGGGCCCCTAGTAAAGTATATAAAAATAAATCCAATTGGGTTTAGAAATTTAAAAAAAAAACACATTAAAAAAAGGAAATTTTACTAATTTTAAAAAAAGGAAATAAATAATGCCTGTTTCAATGCTATAAACAGTACACTGAAATGCAAGTACAGTTCTTGGAACACTTATAACATTGACTATGCTTTACCTTTGGTAAATATCTCTCCTTTTACTGGCTTATAGAGCTCCTTTCATTGACACTCAGAAAGCAAACTATCAACTTATAATAAAAGGAGATGTTAAGATGTCATATTTATTCTTAAACATCATGTAACCCTAGGAAATAAAATTTTAATCTTTTCCTCAATATTTTATGATTGACACATACAATAAAGTGGAAAGAATTTTATAGTGAACAATCCACTAGCTAGATCCTACCATTAACATTTTACTATACTTATTTGATCCATCTATTCGCTAGTCTGTTTTGTTTTTTTATGTATTTCAAAATAAACTGCACCCTAGCCAGTTTTGCTCAATGGATAGAGTGTCAGCCTGTGAACCGAAGGGTCCCAGGTTCAGTTCTGGTCAAGGGCATGTATCTCGGTTGTAAGCTCCTCCCTGGCTGGGGCCCTGGTCAGGGTCATGTAGGAAGCAACCAATCAATGTGTTTCTCTCACACTGATATTTCTCTCTGACTTTCTCTCTCTCTTCCACTCTCTCCAAAAATCAATAGGAAAATATTCTCGGGTGAGGATTAAAAAATAAATATATAAAAATAAACTGCAATCATCAAATTTCTCCCAAAATAATGCACGATGGGTAACTGGAGTTCAATTATTGGAGTGAAATTTACATACAATGGGATGCACAAATCTTAAATATATATGTGTATACACCTGTATAACCCAAACCCATTCAACGTATAGAAAGATACCTTTACCCTAAAACATGCCCTGGAAGTTTGTGCTCTTTTGTGTAATTCTTTCACACAGCATGCTTTTGAGATACTCCCATATGGTTTGTGGTGTGCATCATTAGATCGTTCCTTCTTATTGCTTGGTATGCATCGTATGAATGTACCACATCTTTTTTTTATCCCCATTCTTTTATCTTATTCCTTGACTTAAGATTTTCCAAATACTACATGTAACTTTGACGATGTGCACACAAAAAAACCACATACTTTTGTTGGGTTCTTTCCTTCTTTTTTGGGGGTGGGGGGTGGGGAGTGGGATGGGCAAGGTTCTTTATAAATGATGTGAAGATAAAGTGGATGAAGAAAGAGAAAGAAAAGTTCACTATTTACTTCTCTACCCTTGCTATTTTGCATCTGAGTGTTATTTACAACGTTCACACACCTGGGGACAGCGGCCATCACAGGCCTAACTGAGCTGGGCACTTGCCTCCTGGACACCATGTGGAAAGTCTGCTCGGTGCTTTGCTTTAGGCGTCCTCTGTAGGGACAGGGAAGGATGAGCTCACACCATCCAAGAGCCCTTCCCAGACGTTCAGGGTATCAAAGGCTCCCGAGACAATTCTTCCCCAGGTTGGACAATCTTTGTTAATAGTTTGTTCTGTTTCAGCTTCATTTTAATAGCAATCTTTGTAGTTTACACCTCAAACTTTCCCTAGTTCTCCCAATGTGGTACTATGTTATCATTAGATACAGAGTCATACTAAACATTTAGCCAAACTTCAATAAAGGCAATGCCTCATCGCTCATTTTATTTTTATCTCTACCAGAAGAGTACTGTATTTTGTATTTGTTGCAACACTATAATTCCAATAGAGTCACTTAAGAAATATTTAGCCATCAAATCTTTGGTACTTTTTAAAATGAGAGCCCAAAACTGGATAAAATATGAGTATTCGTGAAAACTCTTTTCTGCCAAAGATGATAAATTTATTTAGTGGAAACACTAGGTAATAGATTAAATGAAAAATAAAAAGTAAAATTAACAAAGTGAAATAAGAATTTTAGAAAATAAATTAACAACTATTAATTACTACTTGCTCTTCATTTTTTAAAGTAATACACATTTGGTATTTAAAATTATGAAAATGTCAAAAGTATGAAGAGAAACATAATAATCATCAGCATGCTATCAGTTACCATCCTAGCATATTTCCTTCTATCTTTTCTCTACATATATGAAAAAAATGAAATACTGTATATTAAAATTTATATTGTTTTTCTAAATCGACATTTTATCACAAACATTTTTTCCTAACACATTAAAATCTCTTTAGCAAAACTTTAATCACAGTACTATAGCCCATCCTAATTGGTAGGATTTGGCGGGTAATGCCTACTGTGAACAAATTCACAACTAAGAGAAGAGATAGATGCAAGGAGGAAATTTATTTTACTTTCCAGGGGAGGAAAAGGCCAGTGTATTGCTATTCAACACAGAGTAGAAAGCAAAGAGAGCTTTCCACTTTTAAACAGTTGCTGTTGGTAAGTGACAAGGAAGGGAAGGAGATTGTATTGAAGTTGAACAGATGGGGGGGGTGGAGGTGGGTTCTTAAAAGGTTACAGTTTGTGTGCTTTCCAGGTGACAGTCTGGCAGATATTCTAAGGAGGCATCTTATCAGTATTTTGCCCAAGCCTGTAAAACAAGCTTAGAACAAAAGTTACTAAGGGTTCAAGAGAGGTCTGTCTGAAAGGGAGGAGTGGGGAAACTTTCCACTAACTAGAGACTCCTGGGTGCAAATTATCCATGAGTTGTGAAAATAGCAGGGAGGAGGGGAATGCAAGAAATGTAGCCTTGAGAGTACCTTATCTTGTCCTGCAGTTTGAACAGAGGAGCCAATAATCTTGAAGTTTAACTTCCAGGTGCTTCTCATAAGTTGTGGAAAGTCACAGCAAAGAAAAGTAAAGGCCTATTTTCTATCCTTACACTAAGTTGTATCTAGACTTTTCTATTAAGAATGATACTGTGCCATAGCCAGTTTGGCTCAGTGGATAGAGTGTCAGCCTGCAGACTGAAGGGTCCCAGGTTCCATTCTGGTCAAGGGCACATACCGGGGTTGCAGGCTTGATCCCCAGTACCAGGTGTGTAGGAGGCAGCCAATCAATGATTCTCTTTCATCACTGATGTTCTCTCTTTCCTTCTCCCTTCCTCTGAAATCAATAAAAAATATACTTTTTTTTTTTAAAGAGTGACACTGTGATGAACGTTTTTATACATTAATATCTGGCCCAACTTTTTGATTATTATGTGTGATAAATTTTGGGAAATGTAATCATCCAGCCCAGGAGCCTAAATATTTGCTACATCCTGTCTAACTGTGTCCAGAAAGGCTGCCCCCTACACTCTGAAGCAGTGCTAACTGGTGTCTGTTTCCATCACACCCTCCCCAGCACTGAATATTGTGATTTTTTTTTACTTTTAAATATATTTTATTGATTTTTTTATAGAGAGGAAGGGAGAGGGATAGAGAGTTGGAAACATTGATGAGAGAGAAACATTGATCAGCTGCCTCCTTCACCCACCCCCCACTGGAGATGTGCCCGCAACCAATGCCCTTGACTGGAATCGAACCCGGGACCCTTCAGTCCACAGGCCAACGCTCTATCCACTGAACCAAACTGGTCAGAGCCGAATATTGTGATTTTTTAAACGTTCCAGATATCTTCCCTTTGCAATCACTTGATTACCTTTGAAATTAACTTTTCTCGTGTCTATTAGTTACTTCATTTCTTCTTTAGTTCAAGGTCTTTGCTGGGCATACATACTCTTTGATTAATCCTGTTTCGTTTGCGTTCACGGGAAGCAATAGCAGCTTCCAAGGAGGAAGGCTGAGGGAAAGGGGACTGGAGTGGAGAGAGTGGTGCTGGGCCAGATGTGGTTGGCAGTGGCTCCTGTTGAAAGATTAGATTCAAAGATTAGGGGATTCAGGGGGGTGCTAGGCTCCGAGACCGAAATGTTAGGGTAAGGGCGCGCAAAGGTCACCATGTGGGAGGTGGCGCCTGGGGTCTTGAGAGGAGGATGAGGGTCAGCCCTGGGCTTGGCGGGGGTGCGGGAGGGGAGCGTCTAGCTGGGAAGGCCTGTGGGTCCGGGCAGCCCCGGGATTCAGGGCCCCGCACTGTCCAGGCCCCGCGACAGCAGGGCGGGCCGGCAGCTTCAGCTCGGGCGGCTGCAGGGGGTGCGGGGAGGCCAAGAGGAGTCGCTTGGCCGCGCAGCCCGCACCTCCTCGCCTCCCAGCGGCCTCTCTAGGTGACGTCACCTGGTGACGCCATCCGCGGGCGCTGGTCGCACAGCCTGATGCTGCCCGGGCTGGCGGAGACTTTAGGGGAGAAGCTCCTGTACCCCAACCCCCAACACCGCCACCGCTGACCCGGAGCCCTCAGTCCCGCGCACGTGGCCGTCTGTAACCCGCACCCAGAGGCGAGGGTGGGGGTCGGGGGTTCCCACGGGGCCCGGGCGTTATGCCACTGCTTTCTGATGCCGGTTTTGCTAAACAGACCTGATGCCATGTAAGCACCTTAAGCCAGGACAGCCTTCCTCTGCGCCCTCCTGGACTCAGTCTGTGGCACACGCTCCTTGCAAAGGGCAGCTTCCGGCTCGTGGCCACGTGGGGTGTGGCTGACTTTTCATTCCAGGTTTGCACGGGGCCATTCTGAACTCCGTTGAGCAGATAAATATGGTCCCACTTCACATCTGCTCTCAGGCTGTAGTGACATTTCCCCAAGCCGGACTGGGTCCAAATCCAATCCCCATGCTCCACACCCAGAGAAAGAGGGAGGGTCCCTGCCCACCTTCCCAGGCCTAACCGCCATGCTATTTGTGTAGTTTTTTTCAAGTATAATTTAAAGTGACACCTCAATTTGCACATTGAACACACCCCCATGTCACCCACATTAGGATTCAGAACATGACCAGCACCCTAGCAGTCTCTCCTGTAGCCCCCCCCCACACACACACACACCCCAAAAGTAAACACGACCCTAACTGCTAACAAAACCTGGCTTTGCCTTTTGAACTGTGCGATGGGATCTTGCAGTGTGTCCTGGCAGCGTGTTGGGCTCTTCCCTCAACATGTTTGTGAGATGCGCCCGTATCACTGTGCGTAGTAATTTGTGATGGACTCAGACTCATTCCTTGTGCTGTTCCTGGACAGTGGACAGTTTCACATGCGCACAATGCTGGCCACACGGCATGTTATATGTTCGGGGTTAGTAGATACTGCCTGTTTTCCCACACTTGTCCTGACTCTCTACCAGCAGGGTATGAGTTTTTGTTCATGTCCTGGTCAACAGTTGGCACCATCTGCTTTTTGCAGCTCATGTCATTATTTTAAATTAATTTCTCCATTATGGCTCATGATACCTAAGTTTGCTTGAATAGCAGGATATTAGTATTTCCATTAAAAATGTTTGTAATCAATGAGAAAGTGGTAAATGATGTATTTTAAAATGGATTACTAAATCACTACTTCTAAGTGATCTTGTAAGAGGTAAGCAAAAAGAAAAAATAATTATACTAATGACAACCCATTTATGAAATCTTTAAATGTCTATAAATAAATGAGGAAAAAATTTCCTGTATCTGATTTATAGGGGTGTGTGTGTGTGTCCCACTTCAATATATATATATATATATATATATATTGATTTCAGAGGGGGAGAGGGAGAGTTAGAAACATCAATGATGACAGAGAATCATTGATTGGCTGCCTCGTGCATGGCCCACACTGGGGATCGAGCCCATAGCCCAGGCATGTGCCCTGACCAGGAATAGAACCAGGAATAGTGACCTCTAGGTTCATAGGTCGATGCTCAACCACTGAGCCATGCTGGCTGGGCAAGGGATGTGCTTATTTTAAATGGAAATGAATATAGTTTTACTCTATGTTGAAGAAAAAAATACCCCCCCTACATATATGTGTATGAGCAGTGAGAAGGATGAAAAAGTATATTACACTTGTTCACCTCAGGTAGAAATATGACTTCAATTTTACATATTTTTGTTCCATATTCCCCTCACAAGTGTTTATTCCTGTGAGTCCTGGAACAGCGTCATCATTGAAATTGCAGGGGGGCCGGGGAGGGGGTTGCTGAAACATGTATTTCCATGGGTGAACAGTTTGTTATTTCCAAGGTGCATAACTGGCACCATAACCTATCTCCCAACTTTTTTCATTGCCAATTTTGCTACCATGGAAAAAGTTCCACCTCCACGTGAGACAATGTTTTTTAGGGAAAAACCAACACACATTTATATACGGCAAGGGGTAGCTGGCTAGAGGAGAAAGGGTGACAGAACCAATGGCAAAGGGAATTGCCCACCAGAGCTGGGGACACACAGATGCACAGTGTGAAGAGGCAGGAAGCAGACAACCAGCGAAGGATTAGGAGCGGCTGAAACCACATAAGCACTTGGCTAGGACTTGGGGGGTGAGCAGCACATGCCCAGAGGGGCAGAATGACAGAACACGGAGGTGAGGCAGGAGAGGGAGATGAGTGCGTCAGGGGGTTCCACGTAAGAAATGGGAAACACCAGTCAGGGGGCACCGTGTGCCTGAAGAAACCTGCCTTGTCTCAAAGAGCCTCAGCTCTGGAGCCTCTCGGTGACTTGGAATGAGCAATGGCGACTAGGATACTTCAGCCACTTGCAGCCCAGAAGGGACAGAGCTCTCAGCACCTGCATGCCTGCCTGTCCGTGAGCGCTGCATTCACAGAATGAAGGGACGGCTGGAACCAGCAAAGCACAACGGCTCCCGTGAAATGGATAAAATAAAGCTTCCTGTGGAAACAACTTTTCTGAGTTTCCTGGCGTAAACATGGAGCTGCTATTAAATTGGGTAAGACAAAAATTAACCTTTACAGGAACAAGCAAGGGCAGTGTTCTAGAAAACCACAATAACCAGGCACTTGGTCCCTCACTCTTGATTTTTACATATAGTTTGGATGTATCACTAAGCTCTATTCAAGAGGGTTTCTCCTTCACATGCACATTCCATATGCTCCTGAAAGTGCAAATGTCTTATATACATCACTCTTACCTCAGTTATTTCTACACAACCTCTTGCTCTCATCAGGTTCAGTAAAAAAGAAAGAAAGAAACAACAACAAAACAAAACAAAACAAAAAACACACAAAACTGACCAAAAGGACTCATAACTGTGCGCCCAGGCCAACTCTACTTTGCATTTGTACCCAGGAACTAGCACAAATTCCTTAAGAAACAAAGTGTCTGCTTAAAAATGTTAATATATATCAGTTTTGGGCACGCAGAACTCTTGATGCAGTGAACTGCATGGCAGACAAAATAGCCCTTGTCCTTTTAATGAAAGTTTCAAAGATAGTTTAACGTTTTATTTTAAAAATAAAATAGATTCATAAAGTGTAAGGACAAATGAATTCCATCCATCTTCGACAACCTGTTGGGAACAGAAAGAGAGGGAAAAAAAGAGAGAGAAATAATCATTAACTTCAAATTACCCTGAAGTTAAACCATGACCTACCAGACCTGGTGTTACAGGTAAGAAAACGGACACGCTGGGCGCTTGCACAGCTCCGATGAAAAGCCAGGACTGGATGCAAGCCGCCTGACTCCCAGGCCCTTCCTTCCCCTTCCCACTCTGCCAGGCGGCCGAGGACGCAGACTGGCGAGAACAAACCACGGATGCAAGGACTATGGCGCTAACAAGGGCATTGCTAACAAGGGCACTGATGAGGGGGGAAAGGGTGGCAGAGGCACCTCGGTCCACTCTTTTTCCCTTTCGCTTTCCCCAGTATTTACATTTTAAGTTGAATGCAGCGACATTGCACGTGGGCAGTAATTCCCAGCAAACAGACGCAATGAACTAAGACACCAGTGCAAGTTACCGGGGAAATCAAAGCTCCCTCCTCTCCCTGGTGTCCGCGGGATCAAGCCCCCTCCTGCGAGCTGCCCCAGACCCCCGCCTCCCCCCACCTCGGACTTCGAGCCGCTGGAAGCACTGCTCACCGGGACTGGGCGTGCGGAGGAGCCTGGCTCCGGCTGGAGGCCCCGCGCGGGCGCGGCGAGGGGGGCGCGCGGCGAGGCGGGCGCGCGGGGCTCAGGCCAGGTCCAGTTTCTTCTGCGTCACCGCCAGCTGGTCCTGCAGCCTCCGCTTCCTCCAGTCCAGGTAGCGCCTCCGCAGCCGGTTCGCCTGCCAGCCCACGAGCACCCCGGAGGCGAAGGCCAAGAGCACAGACAGCTGCAGCTTCCTCTCGGACACGTCCGCCATCGCGGCCGCCGGCGCGCGGAAGGGCCTACGGCGCGGGACGGGGCCCAGGGCGCGCGCCTCTGGAGGCGGAGGAGGCGAGCCCGGCGCCGCCTGCTGCCCGGAGGCGGACCTGCAGCGCCTGCACCGGGAGCTTGGACGCATCTGTGACTTGCTGGGGTGTCCTGTGATCACTTTGTTACAGGAAACTCCTTACCAGACTGCAGACTCTCCTGGGGCTGGAGGAGTAAGCAGGCCTGCTGGAGAAGCTCCAATAGCAAAGCACTGGTGTGGGCTCGGGGAACGGTGGCAGCCCCAGCCAAAAGCGGGAGCCTCTGTCCTACAGCCCACTGCCCTCAACGTGAGTAAGCAGATTCTTCCCCAGCGCAGCCTCCAGGTGAGAGTCCAGCCTGGATTTTTCCCAGTAGCCTTGTGAGACCCTAATGGAGGACCCTCGTGCCTGGACTCTTGACCCCTGAGAGTTCTGGTAATCCGTTACACAGCAATAGAAAGTGAAGAGGGTAAAGGGGTCAAATATATGGTGATGGACTGGACTGGACTGTTACACTGTAAATCAGAAAATGCCTTAATCAATAAGCCATATTTATTTGGAGTCGTTTCCATTTCACTAGCACTAGCAGGCCCAGAGGAAATACTGCTTCTTAAATTCTGGGGCCCAATATGGTGGAAGTCTTCCCTATTTACACTTTTTTTTTTCTAGCTCTTTGTCTTCCAAACTTGGAATGAGACTCCCGGACCTTCTGAGAAAGGCGTCCTGTGTGCTGGGACAGGGCCATGAGATCGTATCTCAAGGCCTGGCCTGGCACCAGCACTGACAACTCTGTCTGGGACATAGTTTATGCTCTCTCTGGAATGGAAGTAGTCTTATTTTTCCCTATTATTTTAAGCAAGCAAACGTTTACAGAAGCCAGAATAGCAGGGTTAAAATTTCAAACAGCAGTTTTTATCCAAGATTGATGCGTTAAGACTACCCGTGCTGAGCACGCAATGCGATAGACAGATGATGTATTGCAGAACTGCATACTTGAAGCTTATATAATGTTGGTGTGGACAAAAAAGCAGCCACATACTAAACCTGACAAGCTCAGTGGAGGCCTGCATGGTGGGTCTTACAGATTCAGAGACCAAAAGTAACCACATGCGATGGTCTGAACTTAAAATCCCTAACTGAATGCCAGTCATGGGGATTAGTCTCATCCTAGACCTGTAGCTTCCTTGACAAAGGTCAGTCTTTATAGTAACTGAGCCTGCCTATTGTCTTTTGCATCTAAGATAACATACCTTTGGACTATCAGAGAAACGCCCCTTTTTCAGACCCCTCAGGGGACAGACAACCTTCTACCTGGGCACAAGACACAGAACCCTACATTGTTATCCTCTCCCTGCATACTATCTGTGCTGTAAATGTTAACTATCCCACACCCTCCAATGTAAAAAGGAAAAGTATGGCCCTAGCTGGTTTTGCTCAGTGGATAGAGCATCGGCCTGGGGACTGAGGGATCCCAGGTTCAATTCTGGTCAAGGGCACATGCCTGGGTTGCGGGCTTGATCCCAGGTGGGGGGCATGCAGGAGGCAGTGGATCAATGATTCTCTCTCATAATTAATGTTTCTATCTCTCTTTCCCTCTCCCTTCCTCTCTGAAATCAATAAAAAATATTTAAAAAAAAAAAGTATGTGTCTCTCAGTCTTGCTTTTATCCAATCTGAGATTTCCCCACTTTGCTTTCTCCTGCCTCCCTAATCGACCACCAGTGAATTTCATGTAATACCCCTCGTACAACTCCTTCTTTGATTTGTATAAAATAAACTGCAAAACTGCCATTTGTTGGAGCATTTTCTCAATCCCTTGAGATTTTGCTTCCCAGCAGTTGTCATCCGTTTGGTTCTGAAGACATAAAGGAGCCACATGCTAACCTGACTAACCCGGGAAAGGCCTGCATGGTGGCCTTGCAGACTCTAGTGACCTAAAGTAACCACAGGTGTGAAATGCCACGTCTCACGTGGCTTACAGTTCAGGAGCTGGAGAAGGGCCGCAGGCAAATGACAGTACGAGACAAGAAATAATAATCTGGAAATTGGGGGCCAGGCGGAGAGTCCAATGCTAGGGGAAGGACCTTGCTGGCACCCAGACTCTGCCCACCTTTTATTCAATTTTGAATACACATATTGCCCTTAGTCAGGCAGGCAATTCTGGTAACAGACAATCTTAAAGGTCAGTAAATATTAGTAAAGATTTACTTTGAGACTATTTGGTCAGGAAGTTGCTTGAGGCACCATTGTCTCGATTAAACAATCAGTGCATAGCTTTGGCCCTTGACAGAGCTCAAGGTTCACCAGCATTCTGGGCTCCTTGTTTACACTTTTCTGATAGTGAAGACAATGGATAGCTTCCAACAAGGGATGGTCTGAAATTAAAACGTTTTAACTAAAAGCAGTTTATGGCAGGTAGTCATGTCCTGCACTAGATTCTTCCCTGACAAAAGTCAGTCTTTACCTTAACTAAGCCTGTCTGTTGTCTCCTGCATCTATGATAACGTATTATTGGACTCTCAGGTAACTTGTAACTTCCCTTTTTCCAGACCCCTCAGGGCACAACCAATGTACCAGGGCTCCAGGATGAAGACTACAGATTCCCTCACTGTTACTGTAACCTTGTTCATTGTTGGCTGTTAACTATTCTGTACCCACCTTTGTGAAAGAAGTATATGTCTATCATTTTACTTTTTATCCAATCCCAGAGATTCCCCACCCCTTTTGCTTTCTCCCCCTCCCTAATCTATCACCAATGGAATTTCATGTAACCCTCCTTTGATTCTAATTTATAACAATAGATGGAAAACTGCCATTCTCCTGAACACTCTCTCAATACGTTGAGATTCTGCATCCTGGCAATTTTTGACAGTTTGGCTCAAATAAACTAACAAAATTCTTTACAGGTTTGAATATTTTCTTATGTTAACAGCTCAAATAAAATTCATAAAAATTCTCTACTGGTTTGAAAGTTCTTATGTTGACATTAACCAAAAAAAAAGTCACCCCAATAAACTTAAATAAATAAATAGAAAGAAAGAAAACCCAGCCATGAAAGGGAGACTATAAGTGGAGCCTGAACTCTTCATTGGGGGCCTGACCAGCCTCTCTATGAACATCTATTTGCATACTTGAGACAAAACCTAACTTAGTAGGGAGATACTAAAGACAGATTGGGTCCAGTAGTAAACTGTCTGCATAGGCCTGCCGGGCCTCTGCTCACAGCAACATAGTTTCAATTATAGAAGCCACAGAGCTAAAGCAAACAGGAGGCTTCATGCCTGCCTAGGCCTCTGCTCAAAGCAAGAAAGTTTCAATTACAGAAGATAAATAAACCCCAGAAACCTGATTCCAGCCAGCCTCACTGGGGAGATGGGTCAATGGGAACTGTGGGCAACCTGAAAACAGCCCTCAGCCCCTCGCACAGGCTGGCCAGGTACCCCAGTAGGAACCCAAACCCTGAACGGGCTGTGGGTAGCCTGAAAACAGCCCTCAGCCCCTCACCCAGGCTGGTCACACACCCACTAGGGGGCTTGGCCAGCCTGCAAACAGCCATCAGCTCCTCACCCAGGCTGGCCAGGCACATCAGCAGGTGGACATTCCACAAGGGGTCCCAGACTGTGAGAGGGCATAGGCCGGGCTGAGGGACCCCCCCCCAAGTGCACAAATTTTTGTGCACTGGGCCCCTAGAATGCAATATATTAAAAAGATCATACACCATGATCAAGTGGGATTTGTTCCAGGAATGAAAGGTTGTTATAATATCTGCAAGCCAATAAATGTGATACAACATATAACCAACATAATGAATAAAAATTACAAGATCATATCAGTAGATGCAGACAAAGCACTGGAGAAAATCCAGCACCCATTTATGAGAAAAGTCTCAACAAAGTGGGAATAGAGGGTCATACCTCAACATAATAAGGGCCATCTGTGACAAACATATAGCCAACATCATAATCAATGAGTAAAAAACTAAAGATCGAGAACAGGATAGGGATATTCACTTTCACCACTCATATTCAACACAGTACTAGAAGCCATAGTCACAGCAACTAAAAAATAAGAATAAATAAAAAAGCATCGGATTGGAAAGGAAGAAGTAAAACTGTCATTATTTACAGATGACATAATACAGAGAACCAAAAAAATTCCACTAAAACACTACTAGAACTGATAAATGAATTCAGTTCAGTAGCAGGATATAAAATAAATATCCATTAAGCAGCTGCATTTTCATACAGCAATAATGAACTACGAAAACAATCTCATTTACAATTACATAAAAAATAAAAGACCTAAAAAGAGTTTAAACAAGGATGTAAAAGACCAGTACTCAGAAAATTATAAGACACTGAAGAAGGAAATTGAAGTCCTGGCTGCTGTGGGTCAGTGGTTAGAGCGCTATACTGCACACCTAGGGTTTGATTTCTTGTTAAGGGCACATACCTGAGTTGCAGCTTCAATCCCTAGACTGGGTCAGGGTGCATGCTGGAGGCAACCGATTGATGTGCCTCTCTCTCTCATGTCTGATTCATTCTCTCTCTCTCGTCTTCCCAGTTTCTCTGAAAAAGCAATGGAAAGAATGTCCTCAGGTGAGCATTAATAAAGAGAAACAAAAAGAAAAAAAGGAAAATGAAGAATATACAAATTCATGGATAGGAAGAATTAACATAATTAAATTTTCTACACTACCCAAAGAAATCTATGGATTCAACACAATTCCTATCAAAATACCAATGGCATATTTCAAAGAACTACAACAAATAGCCCAATAATTTATATGGAACCACAAAAAAACAAAACAACATGCCAAGTTGTTACAGCAATCTCGAGAAACAAGAACAAAGTTGGAGGCATCACACCACCCAATATCAAACTATAGTAATAACAATAGCATGGTCCAGGCATAAAAACAGACATTTATATAAATGGAAAAGAAAAAAGAGCCCAGAAATAAACCCACACATTTATGGTCGATTAATATTTGATAAAGGTTCCAAGAACATACAATGGGGTACAGATAGTTAATTCAATAAATTGAATTAACTGGGAATAAATTGGGAAAATTGGATAGATACATGCAAAAAAAAAAAAAATGAAACTAGTCCACCTTCTTATACTTTACAGGAGAATAAACTCAGAATGCATTAAACAGTTAAATTCCAAAACACAAAAATTCTAGAAGAAAACATAGGCAGTAAAATCTCTGGGATTTCTTGTAACAATATTTTTTCTGATATATCTCCTCAGGCAAGGGAAATAAAAGAAAACATAAAGAAATGGGACTACATCAAACTAAACATTTTTGCACAACAAAGGAAACCATCAACAAAATTCATAGATAATTCACTGAATAAGAGAACATATTTGCCCATACATCTGATAAGGGTTTAATAGCCTTAATTTTTAAAGAACTTATAAAGCTCAACACCAAAATCACAAGCAATCCAATTAAAAAATGGGCAAAGGACGTGAATAGACATTTCTCTAAAGAGGACATTCAGATGGCCAATAGACATGAACTTTTCCTTGGATTAACCTTTGTGGTTTCAACACTTCACAAAAATGTAAACAAACTTTTATACTATTCCTCATCTCAAAAATACACAAATGTCTATGAAACTCATCCTGTAACAGTTTGGTAGATTCTATTAAACATTTTTTTAGTAACTGTCCTAGTCTGGCCCCTGCTAGGGACTGGCAGGCTCAACTCTTCCCCTCCCCTCCCCCTCCTGGGTCTGGTGGAGGGAGGCAGCCCAGGCAGGTGAGCAGGAGGGCACTCACCGTGAGGACAGTGAGGAAGGTGGTCTTGTCCCAGAACTGCAGCCCAGGACACCAGCTCCATCTCCTCCTCCCAGAAGAGGGAACGGAACCAGCCCACAGGCCAGAGATAAGAGCCAGCATGGTGGTGGCGAGGACAGGCAGACGCTCTGGTGGCAGTGACGGCTTCCACAGGAGTGAGCCTTGGCCCCCAAGGGCTCCTCTGCCCACGACAATGGCTGATAGGGGCAGACTCAGCTGCGGGAACCAGGAAGCCAGGTGGGTCATAGGCCTCGCTCCCGCCTCAACCCCCACAAGGCTAGTCCCCTCCGCAGCAGGGGTGCATCTGGCATAATTGGTGAGGCCTACTGGCCAGGTGCAGTTGGTGCTACAGCGCCACCTGGTGGGGACTCTGTGCAGTACCGTGGGGGGGGGGGCGTTCCTCTACCCTACGCTCCTTTCTACCAGGCCCTCCTTCTTCCCTCACTAGTGTTGGTTATTTCATTCTTTCCACCATTTGTTATTAACAGTCTACCCTCTGCAGGAAAACTTCAAGACAGGACACTCCTGCAATTGGGCCAACTCAGTGACAAGAACCAGAATTTTTCATTAGATCACTGGTTTGCCCATCATAATGGAACATCAGCTTTTGACTTTATTTTATTAAATATTTTACATTAATAAGTATATTATTTCCATGTAAAATATATTAATTTATCCTGTTATAGTTTGTAGATATTTAGTCATACCAACACGTACCTTCTGTAGATTACTTACATGAATAAATAATGAATCCAAATTCTAATTCTGACCATATCTCCTTATTAGTAACAATGGGCAAGGGCTGATTTTATCACAATGAGTCCACTGACCATATGTGTTAACATACTAAGGTTTTCTAGTTTTTCTACTCATAAATCTTACAGCCAGAGATGCAGATAGTAGGAGAAACATGTTCACTAATCTACTCTATAAAAGCGAAATAGTAAAATTAACCGTTTCTCCGAGACGGGTAAGCCACGCCCACCAGCCAATCAGAGCGGCTGTATGCAAATTAGCCCAGCCAACATGGAGGCCGCCACTCCCGGACCTGAGTAAACGGCAGTTTCCATTGCGGCAGGAGCGAAAGTGAAGCTACGCCAGCTCCGCTTAAACTGGCTCTAGCGAAACACAGATTTGAAACAATACAACCATCATAGAATCCTCAGGAGCTGAAGGAAAGAGCAGCCCGGGCCTAACCAGTAAAAGTAACAATTGTTTCATTATAGACGCTGGAGGTGAGGCAGAGAGGAGGCTTCCTTAGTAGTTAGAAGGCCGCCTTAAAGGAACAGTGTAT
>PVJC01019026.1:0-30682 GCA_004026665.1 Murina feae
TCAGCTACATAAAGACTTCTTATAAAGTTGTGAGGAGTTTACAAGTTATAATCCTTTTCTGCATTAATCAATCTAATAAACCTTTATCTATGTGGCTGCCACACACGTAGGCTACACAAGGAGAATAGAGAGCTAAGCAAGGCATGACCTGTTCTCCAGGACATCGTAGTTGGTATGGAAGATAGACCTATAAAGACAAGCATGGACTACAGTGCGACAGATACAACAGTAGATGTGGGTGCTTCTTCCTTTCCTATCCTCTTCATCCCAAGGTCCACACTGAGTTGGCCGCCAGCACCTCTTACCTGAATTTCTTCTAGAGCCTCTAAGTGTGCTTCCTACTTGTAGTCCTGCTCTTCTCCAAAAAACATTCCCCATACTGCACCAGATCGATCGCCCTACAAGTCACATGTTAATTTATTCGTTCAAAGGTATTTGCTATGTATTCACAGTGTGTCAGGTTCCTTATTAGGCACTTGTGAAGTATTCATAAACAAATATTGCTTGTGTGACTAGATTCCTTTATTCCACGCTGCGCTCAGTTTCAGGTCTCCCAGTACCATACTACTCTTTTCACATTTCAGCTTACATATCCCTTTCTGAGGAAGTCCATCCCTGTGGTGGTTTTAAGCATGTCTACAAACGCTTTGGCCCTCCCCCTATGGAAAGGTGGTGTTTAATTGCCCTCCCTTTAAATCTGAGTGTTTTGTGATTGCTTTGACCAATAGACAACAGTGGAGGTGACACTATCTGACCTGTGAGTTTAGGTCATAAAAGCCCATGCATCTTCTACCTTGTTTACTGGAATACTTGCTCCTGGAACCCTGGTATTTTATTTAAGAAATCTGCCTACTCTGAAGACTCTATAATGAAGAGGCACTTGGGACAATAGTGCCAGCTAAGCCTAACCTTCCAGTCACCTTCACCAACGCAACAACAAGTGGATAAAACCATATCTGTAAAATGGAATCCTATATTCTAGCTCATCCCCCAGATGAATACCAGTACATGACCTTGTCTGATGCTTCACAAATCCTCTTAGTTTAATTTAAAGGTCTCTAAGAATCTTAAGAATGTGTCTCTCTAGGTCATCTTTGTTAAACTGTTGTGCTCCTAAGACTCTGAAGAGCATTTCCCACAGTAGTCCCACAGGTGATTCAAAGTTGAGAAAAGCTAATCTTTAAAAGATTTGTGACTTGTGGCTTTTGTTTAATGAAGTGAATTTTATAAATTTGTACACAATAAACCCACAAAGTTTTTAAAAGAATTATCCTATATAATAAAAGGATAATATGCAAATTGACCCTAACAGCAGAATGACTGGGAATGACTGGTCACTATGACACACACTGACTACCAGGGGGCAGACGCTCAATGCAGGAGCTGCCCCCTGGTGGTCAGTGCACCCCCACAGGAGACGCTCTGCTCAGCCACAAGCCAGCACAGTGGTGGTGGGTGCCTCTCACACCTCCTCAGCAGCGCTAAGGATGTCCGACTACAGCTTAGGCCTGCTCCCTGCTGGCAAGTGGACATCCCCCCAAGGGCTGCCGGGCTTCCAGAGGGATATCTGACTGCCAGCTTAGGCCCGATCCTCCAGGGAGCGGGCCTAAGCCAGCCCCCCTGCCCCCGAGTGCACAAATTTTTGTGCACCGGGCCTCTAATATTAGTATAAATGGAAAGAGACAAACATAGTACAAAAAGGAAAGAAAGATTTGTATCCCTGAATTTCCATAAGCAAGAACTACACTGAGAAAATTATTCAGCTGCATACATAGGCAAGAATGACTCAGAGGGCGGAGCCAAGAGAACAGAGACTGGACCTCAGAGTTATGGAAAATTCCTAAGCAAAACATAGATAACAAGCTCCCAATTGAATTTCAGAATTGGTATGAACTAGTGACTGCTATGTATCTTTTTTTTTTAATTTTATTGATTTTTTACAGAGAGGAAGGGAGAAGGATAGAGAGTTAGAAACATCGATGAGACAGAAACACTGATCAGCTGCCTCCTGCACACCTCCCACTGGGGATGTGACTGCAACCAAGGTACATGCCCTTGGCCAGAATCAAACCTGGGACCTTTCAGTCTGCAGGCTGACGCTCTATCCACCGAGCCAAACCAGTTAGGGCTGCTATGTATCTTTTTAAAAATACATATATTTTTATTGATTTCAGAGAGGAAGGGAGAGGGAGAGAGAGATAGAAACATCAATGATGAGAGAGAATCATTGTTTGGCTGCCTCTTGCATGCCCCCTACTGGGGATTGAGCCCGAAACCTGGGCATATGCCCTGCCAGGGAATTGAACTGGTGACCTCTTGGTTCCTGGATCAACACTCAACCTGAATGGGCTGCTATGTGTCTTCTATTGCACATCTTTTGGACAGGACTGCATATTACAGTTTTCCTATTCTTCCCCCTCACTGTGGGTGTAAGGATATACAATTTTCCTTTTAGTTCATAGGTCTTCAGACTGAGAGGAACCATATGCAGGGAACTGGACCTGAGGAGACTTGTCTGTATCTAAATTGGGCAATGAGGTATTGAACCTCAGGCTTGAACCCAATGCCACCGTAGAATGAAACTTAAAAGAGGAGGAAGTGAATGTATTTTGCATATATGCTAAATTTAAATAATTTATGGTAATAGAGATGACTGTGGCAGTTTTAAAATCCTATATAATAAAAGCCTAATATGCTAAGTGTCTGGTCAGCTGGTCAGCCATTCAACTAATCAAAATGTGATATGCTAATGACTTGCTAGGGCCATTCAATTGCTCACTATGATGTGCACTGACCAGCAGGGGGCAGATGCTCTGACCGGTAGGTTTGTTTGGCCCCTAGCCAAGCAAGAGAGGCCGGACATGCCATGGAGCCCTCCTATGGCTCTTCCCCGGCTGTCCAACCTTCGGCATCCCTTCCTGGCCCCATTTGTGCACCGATGAGGTCTCTCGGCCTGGCCTGTGCCCTCTCGTAATTTGGGACCTCTTGGGGGATGTCAGAGAGCTGGTTTTGGCCCAGTCCCGCAGGCCAGGTTGAGGGACCCAACTGATGCATAAATTCGTGCACCAGGCCTCTAGTATAATTATAAATTCTTTAACACTCCCTCTATTAAGAGGTGGTCTAACTCCTCTCCCCTTGAACCTGGGAAAACTTGTGACTGCTTTAACCAATAGAGTCCAGCTGTCCCCAGCAAGGTAACCAGCAAGTTAGTAAAACCATCTTGGATCTTATAGACTAGTCAGTCTCCCAGCTAAATATTACCAAGTAACTTTTCCCAACACCATCTGAAAGAAAATACTCTCCTAGCTGACCCCTGCCTGAATTCCTGACCCACAAACTAATGAAATATAAATGAATGGTGTTTGTTCTAAGTGACCACATTTTGGGATAGTTAACACAGCAGTATATAATTGGGACATGACTCAAAACTGGCTTTAAATACCCCATCTCTATGCTTCTCTGAACTCTGTCTTTTTATTACACTGTGGAATAATTATCTGTTCATCTTCCTTTATTACCTTTCTGGTTAAAGTTCCCTGAGCATCAAACTCAATGGCTTGCACAATAGGCACCCAATATAATGTTTTTGGCTTTATTTTACTTTTCCTACAAAATTTCCTAAAAATTTTAGAGTAGTTAGAAATTCTTAAATATGTTTCTTTGTTTTGTTGTTGTTCTGGTCTCATTAGGCTGAATTTGGGTCTTCCGACTTGTGCATGTCCTGTAGGCCTGATCTGTATGTGGATATTCATATAAGGGACACCTACTAAAACAAGAAACAGGTCCAGGGTAGTTAGTTCCTCTAGAAATACGCATGGATTTGGAACCAAAGTGGATAATTACTGTGCAGAAACATGTTTTGAGTTTTGTCTCTCCCAGAATCTTTGAAAAATAGAACACAATGTGTAGCCAAACCTCAAATACCCCTGGGTTTGCACATCTCTAATAATCCCATCCAGATACATTTACTTTGACATAATGGATTTCTGGGTTCCAAGGTTGTTCCAGTATGAAAAACAACTCCTAGAGAGAATTGCTCTTTTGTGAGCAGGAGCCTGCCTGATACTCCCACAGCAGCATGGTCACCCTAGAAAGTTCAGACCTGACCCTATTTAAAAAATGTTCACTTTATTTAAATGTATGATGAGTCTACCTACTGAGAAAGCCTGGGATCAACCAGGCTTGAGTCCCAGCTCTGTCATTCCCCAGCCATGTGACTGTCAGCAAGTTATTTAATCTCTCGGAGTCTATTTCCATAGAAATAAAAGGAGGAAATACTAGTGTCTGCTTACAGGGTCGTTGCAAGCATTAGATGGTCTAATGCATCTAAATACTTAACCTAATGTTGACTCGTATGAGCTCTCAGTGAATTAATGAATGTCAGTTGTTACTACTATTTTTGTATCCTCCTCCACCACTCTCTCAGTTAAAAATTATCAGACTGGATAATCCTCAAGATTACCTGACTCCGTTTAAAGACATTGATTCATTTATAGTCACCTTGAAAACCTATTATATTGCTGCTTTTCTTTAGGGAAAAGTGTCAAACCAGCAACTGGGTGAACGTGTGAGAGGATCAGTATCCCAGTTTGTTTTCCTTTAGTTTATGACCTGCCCCATTTTCCTATAATTTCTACTTTTACCCTGTCAAATACAGACTTCTGTAGTTACATTACCAAATTTGCTAAACTACAAATAAGGATCCATGGCTTCACAAATACAAGTGTTCTTAGGGGGCAACATGACTCAATACCTTAAATTGGGACTTCTCTAGAAAAAATGTAGGACATATGGTGACCATGCCCATAGTTCTCAAAGCCAGATGCTGCCTGGCTCCAACAAAAGAAAACCAAAACAATCAGAAATCTTTTCTATTTGCCAAAACAAATCTTGTGTCTCTCCCAATGTTATTTCTGTAGATAACTTTGTTTGAATTGGGCCTGCTCACTAGTTCCATTTCTGCTACCATCTCTGGGGATGAGGGAAAGAAAACACCTTCATGTTCACTCGAGTTAGCAAGGAATTCTTTTTAGGGTAGATTTTAGGAGCAAAGGAAATTGGAAAATCTTTTTTTTTATTTTGTGGTTTCTTTTTCCTTTTTCTTTTCTTTTTTTTTTTCTATCTAGAGTCTTCTACTATAGCTTCCTTCCAGCCATGCCCTCTCAATAACTAATATTAATAATAATATTAATAAAAGTTATTATTAAACATTCTATGTGACAGACATTTATCATGCGTTTGTTTCTAAATATATTAATACACACAATGGACTTGTGAGGTAGATATCATTGTCCCCAATGATTAGAGAACATAAGAACTTATCTAAGTTCACAGAGTTACTGATAGAATAGAAATTTGAACCTATAAATAGCTGATTTGCAAACTTTCTCCATCTGTGTGTTGCCTTTCAGAAATCAAATTTAGATTCAATTACAATATGCTGAGCATCTACCTTGTGCTGTGCTAAAATATTTAATAAATTATTTTCATCTGGTCCTCACAGCAACCCCATAAGGTAAATAATGCTACAACCATTTTTGAAAGTGAAATGTAATATCAAGAGATTGTGAAAATTTCCCAGGGTTATCTAATTTGTAATTAGGAATCAAATCCACTTTAGAAAAGACATTTTATTTCAGGTTCAAAACTCTAAACTCCTGTGTGGCAGCTGATAGCAGAAGTAGAAAATAGGGTATGTTAGAAACTTAAGTACTGGGAGGATCTGAATGAAGAAAGCAGGCATTGAAGATAAGTTCTATCACCTTTACAAAAACCCACCCCTTTGTGTGAATGAGTTTATCATTGGTAAGTAGTGGAAACAGAGCTGTAGAGTACTGGATAGCCGCTCAGTATCACTTAAGTCTTAGCACTGAGTAGGGCCAGACTTTGTCATTTTAATTGATCTTTATTTTAACTAAGAACAATTATAAGAAAAGACTTCAAGTGACTACTCCATTTTTTAAAAATTTATCTTTATTGTTGAAGATATTCTCCCTTTTTCCCCCATTGACTCCTTCCACCGCCCTGCCCCCCTTGCCCAGGGCTTTCACCACACTATTGTCTGTGTTCATGGGTAATCTAAACTAACAAAAGAGTAATATGCAAATTGGTGTCACATCTAAGCCACGCCCACCAGCCAATCAGAGCGACTATATGCAAATTAACCCAGCCAAGATGGCGGCTGGCAGCCACAGAGCTGGAACAAGCAGGAGGCTTGTCCTTGTGATGGAGGAAGCTAAGGTTCCCACCTGCCTTGGCCGGCTGTGGCCTCTGCTCAAGGCAACAAAGTTTCAATTATAGAAGATAATAAACCCCAGATACCTCCTTCCAGCCGGCTTGGGCTCAAGGAAGTGCGGGGAGCCAGGGTTGTCAGAGGCAACCCGACCTGGGCTCCGGTTAAAGCAACAAAGTTTCAATTATAGAAGATAAATAAATCCCAGATACATGCGTTCAGCCTGAAGGGGATGTGGCCAGCCTCAAAATGGCTCTCAGCTCCTCATCCAGGCTGGCCAGGCACCCAAGCAGGAACCCCCCTTCCTGAAGGGACTATGGCCAGCCTGCAAACAGCCATCAGCCACTCACCCAGGTTGACCAGGCACCCCAGCGGGAACCCCACCCTGATCCAGGACACCCTTCAGGGCAAACCAGCCAGCCCCCATCCATGCACCAGGCCTCTATTCTGTATAATAAAAGGGTAATATGCAAATTGACCCTAACAGCAGAACCACTGGGAATGACTGGTCACTATTACACACACTGACCACCAGGGGGCAGATGTTCAATGCAGGAGCTGCCTCTAGTGGTCAGTGCACTCCCATAGGGGGAGCTCTGCTCAGCCGCAAGCCATGCTGATGGTTGCTAGTACAGCAGTGGTGGTGGGATCCTCTCCCACCTCCTCAGCAGTGCTAAGGATGTCCAACTGCAGCTTAGGCCTGCTCCCCACTGGCAAGTGGACATCCCCCAAGAGCTCCCAGGCTGCCAGAGGGATGTCTGACTACCAGCTTAGGCCCGTTTCCCCCAGGGAGCGGGCCTAAGCCAGCAGGTGGACATGTCCCGAGGGGTCCCAGATTGCGAGAGGGCACAGGACAGGCTGAGGAACCCCCCCTCCCCCAAGTGCACAAATTTTTGTGCACTGGGACTCTAGTGCATATATATGCATATAAGTTCTTTGATTAGTCTCTTGGCAGGGGGTGTGGGGGGCGGTGGCTTCCCTCTGAGATTTGTCAGTCTGAGGAACAAAATAGATCCAGAGACAATTCCAATTTTTGAAGAAAGTAGAAACAGAGTAAAGCCAAGAAGTAGGAAAAAAGTTGGTATCAAAAGGTTAAATGTCAAACAAGATAAAATAATTTTCATTTTGGTTTATGAGACAGAGTCAATACCTCTTTTTAAATCATTCTGTTGTAATTGAGAAAAAAAAACAAATGTTAAATGTTAAAATTATAAATAATTTCCAGTTGAGATTATGGAATTATTCTACCCTTACAATTTACTTCCTTCAACATTTTACCTATTCAAATACATTCGACTTGGTGTGGAGGAAGCAGTAACATTCTCCTTATTCATTTTGACCTCAGGGTTCTTAATTCTTAACTTCTGAACAAATTCCCACCATTCCCTGTTAAAGAGAAAACTGAATTCTTATTAGAGAAAATTTGGAGGATATAGAAAAGCCAGGAGATCAAAATAAAATCTCCAGCCCAACCGGTTTGGCTCAGTGGATAGAGCATTGGCCTGTGGACTGAAGGGTCCCAGATTCAATTCCGGTCAAGGGCATGTACCTTGGTTGCAGGCATATCCCCAGTGGGAGGTGTGTAGGAGGCAGCTGATTGATGTTTCTCTTCCATCAGTGTTTCTAACTCTCTATCCCTCTCACTCTCTGTAAAAAATCAATAAAATATATATTTTTTAAAAACCTCCAATAGTTCCACTATCTTGACATTGTTAAGATTTTGACATATTTTTAAAATGTTTTTCTATTCTTTATTTCAAACTGGAGTTTCTAAAACCTATGCCCTTTTTTGCTGAAAGTATATTATAAGCATTTCCCCATGTCATTTGTGTTTGAGGACATGGATTTTAATAAACATGTATGTACATAATGCAGTATCACTCCCCTGTTGTTAGATATTTAGATTGACTTCAAATTTTCACCATTATAAGTGTGGTGGTCATCTCTGTACATAATCCTTCCATGGACCATACCTCTTTAAATACCCTTTGCTTAGTGCTTCTCAGCATTGTTTCCCCTCACCATGATCAATGACATTTACATATGAGACTTTTCCCAAGGTTATGTCTTAGACTTAAGATTATATCTAATTTCTTGTGTTTTAATTAAATGTAATACATTTACCTTTTTCTTCCCCTCAAGACCACATGGAAGAGTGAACATGAGTTCAAGTGGTATAAGTAGTTTTCCACGAGTCCACTATCCTATATAATAAAGGGGTAATATGCAAATAGACTGAATAGCAGAACAACTGGTTGCTATGACATGCACTGACCACCAGTGGGCAGACACTTAACACAGGACCTGCCCCCTGGTGGTCAGTGTGCTCCCACAGGGAGAATGCTGCTTAGCCACAAGCCAGGCTTATGGATGGCCAGCACAGCTGCAGTGGTGGGAGCCTTTTCCTCCTCCAAGGCAGTGTTAGGATGTTCAACTGATGGCTTAAGTCCCACAGGGAGAGGGCCTAAGCCCTCAGTTGGACATTCCCCAAGGGCTCCTGGACTGCTAAAGGGCACAGGCTGGGCTGAGGAACCCCCTTATCCCCCTGAGTGCATGAAGGTCATGTACCGGGCCTCTAGTCTTTTATAAAATAAACACTGTTTAAAGTTCAGTACTTTGTTGGTAGTAATAATTTATTTGAGATGTATCTTATCAATTGATTGTGCCATCTAATTGCAGAAGCACTATTTAGCTGAACACAGCAAGCACCTTGTACTCTGTGTAGTTTGGGCATCCATTTTCTCGTCAAAGACTATATGTAGCCATGATTTATGTCTTTAGGAATAAGTGAACTCATAGTAGTAAATTATAAGCTGTAGACACAATAAGGTCTTCATTTTGAGAAGGGAGTAGCTTAAGCTTTGGGAAGAACTGAATAAGCATGAATAAATACTTCTTATCCATCCTGCCCCAATCAGTCCAGAGATTCTGATGCATTGTACTGGAGGTGTCTCATTCCCAAACTCCTTGACTCAGAATCATTGCTTTAGAGGGCATAACTGAGCCTTATTTTCTCTCTCAGACCAACATCTGAGGTCTGAAATTCTAGATAATTCTGTTGCCTACTGATTCAGATTGATATTTTTTTCTTAGGTTGGGAGATGTGTGACCATATCAGAGAACTGAAGGGTAGATGATTTGAAGTACATGGGCAATAACTCAATATTATCATCTCCAAGGGAAGGTGTTCTACTTGAAGCATTTATAGGCTGTGACCTTCTCACCATTGAGAAGGGCACTGTCATCCAGGTGTGGTATTGGCACATCAGCCCATCTTGATGGGTCTGAATGTTGCATCTTAAAATCGCCTAATCATACGTAAAAGACATTTACCTACTGAAAGATTTGTAATGCCGAATTAGTTGACACTAAAACTAATTAATATTTTAAAGGGAATTTATTTTGTTCATTAAATTGTTTAGCAACCAAATTATGGGAAGGACAGGGTGCTAGACAAGAAAACAACTAGAACCAGAGACATGTGGTATATGACATCAGTTCTCCCCCCCCCCCCCCCGCCCTCCTTCTTGCTTGGGCTTCTTTCCTCACAGGGACTTCATTCTGTGTCACTGCAAATTAGTTCTGTTCACACTCCTAAAAATCATGGGGGTGGGGCGAGGGTGATAAATCCAAGTTTTATTATATCTTACAGTTTCTACCTTTGGGGAGGATTGACAGAGGTTCTATCATCTCAGGGCCAAAACTACAGGAAAAAGATTCATGGGCTAATCTGGGTCAGGTGTTCACAGAAGAACCAATAAATAGTGAACAAAGGAGATTCCACAAGAGAAATGTTAGAAAATTAAGAAGGAAGGTTTCTTAAGGAAGTGTTTACTCCATCATGCTGCACAGAAGCCTATATCTCAGATGATTTGCTGAAGAAGGGAGAGAAAAGGGAGTGGACATTGGAGGAAAGAGAGAATTATATGATGCACAGGCGAGTCGCCTATTTTTCCTGGTGGTCATGAATCTCTCTCCCCCTAAATCCCTAGCACTAAGGTTCCCAGACAAGGCCAG
Organism: Murina feae; assembly: GCA_004026665.1. Lineage (NCBI taxonomy): Eukaryota > Metazoa > Chordata > Mammalia > Chiroptera > Vespertilionidae > Murina > Murina feae. Next base: position 10,250 of record PVJC01019026.1, read on the forward strand.
AGGTCTGCTGCTGTGTAGGGAAGGAAGTAGGAGCTAGGTGTTTTGCTCGGTGTCAGTTTTCCCTAGTGACTTCCTGCTGCAAAACAGCAGAACTGCATGTTCTTTCCCACACTCTGGCATTCAGCAGACAACTACCTTCCACTGCAGCAAATGGAAAATTGCACGCTAATGCAAAACATATATGTTCCAACCAAGTTTTTTATTAAGTGGTCACAGCACTGGTTGGTATTCATTTGAATACTTTCCTGGGTTTGTCTATGGAGGATGTATGTGGGTTGAGGGTTTTCAAGGCATGTCACGTTCTGACAGAATTCCCAGCTCGCCACAAAGTTCTGTCTACCACACAATCCAGATTTTCACTGAATTGTGGAGGGTAGACAAGATACTCAGCCCTTCAGTGTCAGCCAATCAGGGTGCATGATTGTGAAAGAAGAATGAATATGCTAATACAAATTCATGTTTTTCCTCATACACAGTGAGACTTAGATACCGCTTTAGTAAATAGAAAACAATCAGGTTGGAAAGCATTGTATGCTCCAATCAATGGTCTGGAGTTACTCAGAACAACCAAAATGTAAAAAGTAATAGGCATTGGAACAGGTAAATATGAGGCAGGTCTCGACTAGACTGTATTAACACTGATACCTGAGGTTTTAACATAAGAAGTCGTGGTTGACGTTCACAGTCTTTCCTAAAAGTCCATGCCAGGGAGGGTGGGTGTGATATAGGTTCAGGGCCCCTGAGTAGCTTTGAATTCTAGACTAATGTAATTCATTTGTTTTTACTTTATTCTAAAATACTTTTTTAATTGATTTCATAGAGTAAGGGAGAGGGAGAGAGAGGAGAGAAACATCAATAATGAGAAAGAATCCTCTATCGGCTGCCTCCTGCATGACCCTGATGGAGGATCGAGCCCACAACCCAGGTCTGTGCCCTAACCAAGAATCAAACCATGACCTCCTGCTTCGTTGGTTGATGGTCAACCACTGAGCCACACAGGTGGGCCATTTGTTTATACTTTTATCCTTAGTGGCAATATCAAGCTCAAAAGGCTATAGATTCTAGGAAAGTTACATAAAAATGTTGTAGACAGATGATTAAAACCCAGTGCAAAACAGAATACTTACACTTACTTACAGCAGGCTATTATTATGGGCTTGTTATTGTCCAAGCTTCTCCCTCGCTCTTTTCTTAACAAAACCTGTAAATTCAGCCCTTCCAAACAGCGTTGAGTATGGCATGCCCAAATGTGTGTGCCTGGACTATCTGTGGGTCCTTTCACGCTGTAGGATGCAAACTTTCAGTTATCTCTGCCTGTTTTTGGAGTTCTGGCCTTTGGATGCCACTTGGCATTGCATGTTTCTGTTCTGTTCTTGGTGGACAGAGCACCACTGAGAAGTGCTACATCTTTTTGTCTTTCATTCCATATATCATCTTCCTTTCCTGAGTTTAAGCAGAGAAGGGAACTCACAACACTGACTTGACATGAAGCCCAGTTTATGCTTTCAACTATACCATATACTCTTGGTTGGGATGCTTTATTCTGTCATAATTCAATCCATGGCATCTGTGAGAACTGTATTTGTTGAATTCCCTGCTGAAACTCACATAACATATATCTACAGCAAATCCTCTCCTCTCTTGGTCTTGCAGTAGTACCATGAAGGGAAGAAATTAGATGAATTTGGTGTATTTTCTCCTTAGAACACTTTTGCTGTGTTCAGGGTTTTCTTTATTTTGTGTTATTAAAATATTTACTTAATAATTTATTTGAGAATTTTGCCAGGAATTAGTGGCAATCTCAATGACCTATCTTTTCTGAGATCCCTCCTTCTCCTTTTTAAAGTTAGGACAGCATGTACCTGTAAATTTTGAAACCTGGTTTATTCTTAATTATTAAGACCACAGCTTTGCATCAATGGCACAAAACTGGATAGGTAGCTGAAATGTTAGGAATAGTATCCAAACCCAGAAATATCTTAACAAGTTAAAACAATAAAGTCAGTTTGATAAAATACATTTTAGAAAATATAAATTTCTATGTGTAAGCAAAAAAAGAAATGAATTATGAAAAGAGGTCAAAGATTTTGATTGACTGCCAGCTTCAAAAGGAGTCAGAGTGTGATGTAGCTGACAAACAGAATCAAACAAAATCAAACCCAAACCAAAATGACAACTTAAGGAGTAGTCCAACATTCAGGAGAAGGAAGAGGGGAGCTGACATTTTGAAAAACATGGAGCTCAGTAGAGGAGTACATGTGTTAGTTGATAGAATTAGAAATGCCACTGACTAGAATTACGGTTTACATTTATTATGACATAAATAAAAATTATGGTCCTATACTTGCAGTCACCAAAAGTCTGCACAGTAAAAACAAATTCACTCACAGGATGAGGAGAATTTGTAATATCCCAAAGCAGTTTTCTTTTATTTCAAAACCAAACTTGCTTTCTCCCTAGTCCTCCTTCTACAGTGTTCTCTCTCTCTCAGCAATGGTACCACCAGCACCCAGGTGTCCATGGCATATACTGATGACCTTCCTTTGCATTCACTCCCAGCACCCAGGCCCAGTCACATTTTTATTTCCATTGGAATGGGATAATTGCACCTCAGGTGTTTTCATCACACCGGTACAGACCCTTATCTTAATGGTTCTCACCTGTCCTTGCCCCGGATGCTCTGTCTTGAGACTGAAGGGTGTGTTTTCTTCATCACTGTGTCCCTGGTACCTGTCATATTCCTCAGCACATAATACCTCTTCAATAAATATCTGTAGAGATATATGTATAGTTAACTTGGAGAAGCAAAGTCATGAAAAACCTGAAAGATGTCTTCAAATATTTCTACACAGACGTATCAAAGAGGTGTTAGACCATATGATGACCCTGAGAAGCAGTACAGGGTAACAATGAAAAGTGCAGAGTGTGGGATCAACTGCCTGGATTCAGATCCTACCTCCTCTGCTTACTGGCCGTGTGGCCTTGCACACGCTGTTTAACTTTTCCATACCTCATAGGTAAAATAGCAGCCATCTCACTCGCTTGCTGTGAAGACTGATTGAGTTAAAATATACTTAAAAACATGCCTGATACGAGTAAGGCTTCAATATGCATTAGGCACGATGCTAATCATGATTCCATCAGAGACACTTTTCATTTGTGTCTCACTGCATATGGTCATGCTCAGTTCATAGTCCTCCAAAAGGGAGCTGAAACAGGTTCACATGCAGGCGATTTATTTGGAGAACCTGGAATCAGCTGCGATGACTGTCAAGCTCTCACTGTCTCATTTCACTGCATGCAGGGTTCCTCACTGATTCTTAGGCTGCTCGGCCATCCTGACCTAGTAGTTCCTCACTAATTCTGTCCGCCTGTATGATTATGCTGTGTAACCTTTGCATGCTAACTTAACTTCTCTCCTTTTCCAGATGGGAATTCGAGTTGTGAGTAATCTATTTTCCCTCCATATTGCACATTCTTTTGTTTTTTAAGGAGAATGCTTTAATATATCACTTGGTAATAGGTTATAGGTCCCCGAGGAGCCACATTTGGTCCTGACCTAAATGATCGCATGTCAGTTGGAGAACCTCAATTTACAGCTAGATGCAGGAGCTAGCAGTAATTGAGTGTCTCCCTTGGCAGAGGAAGTCCTCTCCTGTTGTATATGGAGTATCTGACAAGAAGGGGGAAGGGAGTATATCCTAATGTGTCTGTGCACAACAAATGAGGTGAGGAAAACATTTTTACCTGTCCTGTAACATTCTTCATTCCTTCCTTTGAGTACTTATCCTTCCCTGACTGCATAGTAATTCTGTTTATCACATGTGGTTCAAGACGGGCTGATTTCTCTTCCCCTACCCACTAAGTCTCTAGGGATGTATGTTTGACTTAGAACTGATGGACCAGAATCCTCCATGTTCACAGATGTGGTGATTGGTACACAGATGTCTGTAAGAGACATCATCACTCAGTCAATCTTCCCAGGGCCTTGGAACCACAGGATCCATTTATGCCTAAAGAACTCTGCAGGACTTTTTAAATAATCAATTTAAAAAATCAAGATAATTTGAGGTAGGGAGCTGTGACTGGCTACTGAAAGATTTATGACTAACGCTCACCTTCTGATACAGGAAATATTTACTAACGTTCAGAGCTGACTGAGAATGGAATGAACTATTTGAGTTCCCCTTTCCTAGAGGTTATCCAATAACTAGACAACCACATCTACATGAAATGCATTTACTCTCTACACAAAGGGAGACAACTCAAAATCTCACCCAGTGCTATATCTAACGCCACACTCATAAGCTCTAGGCAGTGTGTCATTCTTTCTATCAAGGCCCAACATGACTCCCTTGGTTCCCAGAGAGGTCTCTCATGGGTTCCTAAATGAGAAAGCATGAATGAGAATGGTTCTTGGGTAAACAAACAATAACGTGTGCCATGCCTCTAAGCAGAGATTTATGCAGAGAGTTTCTTAATATTCTTTAAAGTCTCATTCAAACGAGATATGCCCTTACCCTATAGATAAAAATAGAACAAAATGAACTTTCAAAAGATGCTTTCCTTGGTCTATTTGTTGACATTATATCTTCTTGCCTATTCCATCTCTAGGGTTAGTAGATAGTTGCTCATACCCTCTTTTCTATGGAACATTAAACTGTCTTCACTTTATATATGGTAAATGAGTGTTGAAGTGTCTTGAGCCTGGTGTAAATTGATATAGCTTGAGTTTATCTAATTTTGGTAAGGAATACTGCCATACAGTACAGATTTTTGTTGTGAGGCAACTGTATAAAGACATTTTAAATCCTGGAGCAATTTAGATTACTAGAGGTTGAACATGTCCCTCTGTTACTCTTTTGAAAAAATAATAGTCACAGTGGCTTGTGGAGTTTTATGAGAAGCCATGAAGAGAAGCTGTAGTATGAAATGATGCTTATTAAAAGGCTACATCCATTATGTATGAATGTGCACTTTTTTTGACCTCTTCTCCTGGAGCCGTCCCAGTCCAGATTATACCAAGCTGAGCTGTGAAACCCAGAGAGAACAGCAAGTCTGTCATTGGGGCGTTAGGAAGTTTCAAAACACCAGCTCAAGAAAGCCTCTCAAGGCTTTAAGTTTCTCAAAATATGAAAGCCAAGTTCTTGTGAGAATGCCATGTTCTACCCTGAGAGAGATAGCTGTAGGCAGGATTGAGTATGCCGGGCTGGCAGCCTGCAAAACACAGGAATTGAAAGATTTATTTTAGAGTCCTTTTGGAACCAGCAAAATTAGGAAATAAATGCATGGTGGAGGGCTCATCTTTTGGAGTTACAGACTATAGATTCTCTACCTATCAGCCTTAACACACCCTACATGAATAGGTGCTTGGTACAAAGGGAAGATAGAAGCAACATGGAAAGAACAGATGCTTTTTTCAGGCACGTTTAAAATTCTCAGAACCAGCTGGTTTGGAATGCTGGAAGGAGCCTTAATCTTTTGATCTGGTGAAAGGCATCTTTGCAGTTTAAAAGGCAGAGAGGCAAAAGGGGCTGCATGTCTTCTCTAATAGCTGAAAGCTCCCATTTGGTGAGAAGGGGCTGGTTTAAATCAGGCATGCAAAAATAAATTACTGAGCCACCCACCTCTTCTCCTACGCAACTGCCTGAGCCAGGAGTTCAGGCTGGCAGCACCCTCCACCCTCAGAGAGCAGCTCAAGAGAACATACAGCTCTGGCAGGAGTTGTTGCTGGTGGTGGAAGGGCAGTGAGCGGGCCAAGGCTTATTGCACATGAATGCTCTCCCACTTGGGCAATGGGAAATCTTTTCTTCAAGACATGAATACATGTGAGTTAAAGATGAGCATCAAATCTCTGAAAACACAATTTAGAAAAATCAATTTTGTTTTTTTTCTGCAGACTTAAAAGCATATTTGACCCAATTCCTAACATCATTATTTGCTCTGTAATCATTATCTGTCTTTTATATACAGATATCTGTCTTTTATTCTGTTCTAGGTGTTAGCAAAAGGACTCAGAAGAATGTATTTCATCTTTTTTTTTTCCTTCAGTAAGAATTACTGAAAATTCCAGACATTGTGTAAAGTTGTCAGGACAGAGATTAATCCACCCAGTTCTCCCTGAAGGGATTAAATTTAGTGGCAAAAACATAAACACAAAAATAATTAAGGATTCTCATTAAAAATTAGTGACTGATGCTATCAGTTTATTTCTTCTCCTTCCTTAAATCCTGCTAAAATGATAGCAAAGAAATAGAAAGATGAATTAATCCACAGGAATTAATATATATGAGATGGTGGCAAGTGAGCAAATTGCTGGAATAAATAAAGCAGATAGAAGTTGCAGACTTAGAGGAATGGAAGAAGTTACAACCAGGAGCTAGGTGAAGGGTTACCAAAAGGGAAGGATATGCTCACAGGTTTTATCTATAATAATAAAAGCATAATATGCAAATTGACCGAACGGCCAAACAACAGAACGACCGCCTGGACAACCTTCCAGACAACCATGCTATGACACCCACTGGCAAAAGGCCATTCAAGGCAGTGTGATGCAATTGTTTGGGTGCTCAGCCATTGTCCCATGATTGCCCTGCAGAGGGAGGCCCAGGCTACTTCGTGGTGGCACTGTAGTGGGTGGGCAGGGCCTCCCTCTGTGGGGGCGATCCATCACGGAGCCCTGGCTGGATAGGCAGGGCCTACTTCTTTGGGGCAATTGATCATGGGGCTCCCGGACTATGAGAGGCCACAGGCTGGTCTGAGGGATTCCTCCCCCGCCCCCAGTACGTGAATTTTGTACACTGGGCCTCTACTTAATACATATTATGAGTGGTGAGGTGAGAACACTGAATGTGACTACTAACCCTTCTTTAAATTTATGACCACCAACTACTACTTTGATATTTTCAGAACTGTTAGTCTTGGATAATGGCTATCAAATGAATTCCACCTGTTCTAGGCAGAGAGGGTGGGGAAACAGATGAGAAAATTTGTTTATTGGTTTCCATGACAGAACGCACCCAGCTTCATTTGTGTCTAAACTAAAAGTGAACTGATTTGGTTTTCATCTTCCAAGTGTTGAATGGTTGCAGCAAGCCTAAAAACAGCCACCACCAAAAAACATACAAAAACTGTGGAGAATGCTCTCTTGTTAGCATACAGTAATTAGCTAGCTAAGTACCAATGGGAAGCAAACCAAGTGGTGAGGGAGTTCCCGAAGTTTACCTTCTTACCAATCCTGGACTGTAGTTTCCAAAAGCAACAGGAAGGCAGTTTGCCCCAAGAATTTTCAAACCATGTAAAGCATTCCAAGTCCCCATTGATATGTCCCAGCGACCCGGAATTTCCCAAGAACTCAGCTCAGCTTGTGTTGCTCCTAAAAGTCATGAGGCACAGCAGCTCTGAATGGAAAGGTACACCCTACCCTCAGGAGTCCGTGGAAAACTCTGACACAGCAAGATAAAGGGCCCATAGTTTTGCTTTGAATTTTCCCTTGCGACTCCAACCGTAAAATGTATGAAAGTTGAGTTATGCAACTAGCACTGGACAGTGGGTGGGGTTTCCATTCCTTTGGCTAATTGTGGAAATTGGCTAATTCAATGAGAAACAGATTAAATATTCCTAGCTCTGCCTTCAGTCTGCTTTTGCAGAAGCCAAGAGCTGTCAGGCTGTTCACAGAGACAAAAGCAATTTTGCCAAATGTCCACAGTAAATTTCCCAAGAATGTGGAGGTGATCAGAGCACCAGACCTGAATTGGCATTTCAAAAACATATTTATTTTAATTAAGATATTTTTCTGATTACCTGCTTACTGTCAGGAACTTTAGTCTCATGAATGTTAACTTCAATATGCTGCCCAACAACCCTACATGCCCTACCTTATTCACTCTTCCTTTTCTCTCACAGGAATATTTCATACCTTCTCATTCCTCAACACATCTCCAGCCCCTCTGCCTTTGCCCTTACTGGTGATCTGGCTTCATGTTTCACTCAGGAAAGAGAAGCAATCAGAAAAGAATTTCCACAAGCCCCAGACTATATCTCCCTGTTGGTGTGTGTACCCTGCCTTCTCTCTAGTTACTCTAGATGAACTATCTAGGCTCCTGTCCTACTTCTCTCTTGAGTTCAAGATCTTCTTCCATTCACGCCAGCTCCATCTCCAAGTTTACCAGACTTTCTTCCACAATCAAGCATCTAACGGGGTAACACCTGTCACCTTGAGTGCCTCTTGGGCCAGCATCTACTCTCAAAGCCTGGTGCCTATACTGTGCCAGTTGTCACTATTTCTGATATTACCTCTGAACTATACCTATATTTCAGCTCTATGTTGATTCATTCTCATCTGTATGTTTTATGTTCCAGTGATGGTAGGCTAATTATATTCTCCATCCAAGCTACCTGATTTCTTTCCTGTGTGCCTTTACTTGTGCAGTGTGCTCTACTTACAATGGTATACCCAGTGTTCTACTCTCTGAGTTCACTTATCTAAACTTCTCCTCTTTGTCTGGCTAATACCTCACTAAGTTTAATGCTAAAGGCTCAGTCATCCACCCATTCACTGATTTATCCCACAGATGCTTGCCAAGTTCACATTAGGCATCAGGCGTTATGCTAGGTATTGGTGAAACTGTAGTAGCAAAGCAAACACAGTTTTAATTCTTTAAGAAAACTTCCACACTCTCAGATTCCACTAGATTTTTTTCTGAATTCCCTTAATATCTTTTGTGTTCATTTATCCTTCATCTTTCTTATGTAATATAATCATTTGTTTATGTTTTGGTTCCATCAGATCCTACGCTCTTTGAGTCTGAAAACTCTGAGATTTGACCAGAGTAGGAAAAGATGGTACTAGAACTGAGTGGGAAGCCATAGAAAAGTACTTTAAAGAGAAAAATGGGTTTAATTTCCTGTGCCACCTCTAGGTAGTACAGATGGTCCTTGACTCATGATGGTGTGAAAGCAAGACATGTTCAGTAGAAACCCTACTTGGAATTTGGGGTTTTGATCTTTTCCTGGGTTAGTGATATGCAGTATAATACTCTCCCATGATGCTGGGAGCAGCAGTAAGCTGTAGCTCCTGGTCAGTCAGGTATACCGTTAAGAGGGTCAGCAACTGATATTCAACAGTGTATTCATTGTGTTAGGTGATTTTGCAACTGTAAGCTAAATGTAAGTGTTCTGAGAAGTTGAAGGTAGGTGAGCCTAAGCTATGATGTTGGTAGGTTAGGTGTATTAAATGCATTTCTACTTACGGTATCTTCAACTCATGATGGGCTGATTATGAGTAACCTCAGTGTAAGGCAAGGAGCGTGTGTATTTGAGTCTCCTGAGAAAGATGATGAGACCCAGCTCAGGTCCTGAGAGAAATAATGCCCTGATGGATCATTAAGATCTGCCCTACTCTTGAGCTTCCCTAAGACTGAGGCAGCAGCCTATTGCCACGCTGGCCCAGACATCGTGGAAAGGTGAAGAAAGAAAACCATAGTTGTTCATATAAAAAATACAATAATTGATAAATAATAAAAGAATAAACTGTGTTTCAAGTACCCACAGTTGTAAACCTACTTTGGCCCCACCCTGTGTTCTCAGTTGTACCCCACTGAGGCTTCCCCTTCTTTTTCACTTGTGGTTTCCTCAGACTCTGGCTTATTAATAAACTCACAGGCTGGCTGGCAGGCCACGCTGCATTCTGGAAGCTTAGAAATCTCACTGTCACAGTTCTTGCAACTTACTAAAGGTGAGAGGTCAGCCTGGTGGAGAGCTAAAGCTTTAGAGTTTATCAGTGGCCTCATGGGAAACACAATTATGAAGGCTCTGACTATTCTTGTCCTAAATATGCCACCTTGTGAAAAATGATGGCAAGATTATTAATTCCAAGAAGCCTTCCCTGGGACTCCTCATGTTGAATAAACTGGGTTACCTAAAGGTGGGTGGTGACAAGTGTGGAATCTGGAATATCCTGTCCTAATGGTCTCCTAAATCATGATATTGATTAAGAAGTCTTTGTGAGAATGAGCAGGCCACCTCACACACAGATGGAATGACCTCAAAGGCTTATTTAGCACAGAGCCATAGTGGTAAGGAAAGGATCTAAATTAATCTTTTTAAAAAAGTTCTAGAAGAGTTTCTATTTTGATGTCTCTTTAAAATACATTATGTTCTAGGAAGAAAACAGAGTTGGCTCTCTCAGAAAACTCAGCAGAAAATGAGGTAACAGACCTGTTAACATGATTTTACTAAGAGCTGATATTGGTTTGCACATGTATGCACCCCTATGCACAAGGTCTGTAACATAGCAGCTGCAAGAAAAGGACCAAGTTCCCCTTACCTCTCACAGGTGGCAATCAGGAAACAATTTATTCAACATACGGTTTCAGCTCATCAAGTTGGCCTACTACATGTCACTGCTCCCAAGGTAAATCCATAAGAAGTACTGGTCATAAAAAAGAAAGAAAGATAAAGCTAAATTGCTATGGGAACAGACATAAAAGAATGTCTGATGTCCTGCTGGAAGGCGTATGTAAGGATGTCAAAGCACACGTTTACCAGGTGGATACTGAGGTGGGATGGGGCCTACATTTCACACAGAGGAGCAGCCGTGCAAAGGCCTGGGTTCATGACAAAGCCCAGCTTGTTTGGCAAGTCTAAGGCAAAGGGTGTAGTAGAAAATTATGAGAGATGCAGGCACAGGCCTCCAGCTGAAAATGGGAAACCCAGAAGTCATTCTACTTTGAAGTGGTAGATAGCTCCTTTTCTGATTCCCTTTGCCCAGTCTCTATCCCTCATATGAATAGCACCTTTAACATCATAATGACAGCTGCCCAACAACCATTGTTCTTTCTTTTAGTAACAGCAACCCAATTTTCCCCAGGGAACCACTCATTTCCCATTCTCATACCGCGTGGTTTGGGTGCTCTGGGCCTGTCTTCTAACTATGGGAGCAGGTTTGTGACCCAGAGCTAGGCAATAAGAGCTTGATAATTTCACACCATTGTAGTTGCTTTAGGAATGAGCATGTGATTCGAGCTGGGTTTTTAGGACCTAGTGCTGGGAATTTTACTGCATTTCTGGAGAAAGGAGCCCTCCATAAATCACACTCTCCCCATTCCATTGGTGAATGTGAACCAAAAGGTGGAAGCCTGGAGCTGTCATTAGTCATGGTCACCACTACTTTAAGAACCAATCTGAGAATGAAATCAATTAAGGATAAGAGATCTGAGAAATGGAGAAAGACAGATTACATACATTTTTGAGCACCTGAATATATGCTTGAAGTCACCTCAGTACCTTTTTTATATTCAGTAACATGAAACAATAAGCCCTTTTAATAATTAAATGCAAGTTATTTGCAAACAAAGTGGCTTCTAAAGCTGTAGCCATGTCTCTTCAATGACTCACAGTGCCTTGGGGAATTCATAAACTGGATTTGACTCAAGAATATCTGTCTTAGTCTGGCTGGCATGGCTCAGTGGTTGAGTGTGACCTATGAACCAGAAGGTCAAGGTTTGATTCCTGGTCAGGCACATGCTTGGGTTGCAGGCTCAATCCCCCGTAGAGGGTGTGCAGGAGGCAGCCAATCAATGATTCTCGTCATTGATGTTTCTATCTCTCTCTCTCTTCCCTTCCTCTCTGAAATCAATAAAAATATATTACCAAAAAAAATATGTCTCAGAAATCCTTAAGTTCTCTAAAAGTACAGTTATTTATACGAGAAATGTTGGACTGCAGTGACTCTAAATACCCTTCACTACCTTGACTTCCCACCCTACTTATGTGCTTTTTAGTAAACTTTTCCAGGGACAATGATATGGAAGGAGAACTCTGAGACTAGAAACTCCAACCTTAAATGACGAGGTCCTTCTTAAGGATCCATCTAGAGCTCTGCAGATCTAGGGGGCTTGCTGCTTCTACCACAGGAGCTTGCTACTTCTACCATGCCCTGTGGTCACCTTAGATCTAGGCAGTTGCTGTTGAATTTACACATTCTAATTTCCTTGCCCTGCCATAAAACGTCACTGTTCCTGCTGGAATACCTCACCCACTGGCTCACAGCAGTTATCACGCTAGTCTGCTCAACCACTGGATCTAAAGAGGTTAAGAGGATTTGCAATCAAACAGACCTCAGTTCAAGTCCAGCTAGACCAAATATTTGCTATTTGATTTTGGATAATAATTAGCCTCTATGAACTTCTGTTTCCTCCTCTATAAAATGGGGCTAATAATTAATGCCCAGCTCATGGAATTGTTGGAATTAAATAACATTTAAATGACAATGATAACAACAATATATCAAGCCTGTCATTTAAATTCACCATAATCTGACTGCCACGGACTTTTCTAATCTTTCCTCCCTTATCCCCTCCCCATCCCCATATAAACTCAGTTCTGGCCACACAGACGCAGTCACTACACCTAACTGTGCTTTGCATGGCTCTCGTTGTTGTAGCTTTGTAGTTCCTTGCACCTGGAATGTCCCACTCCCCACCTTCAAGATCCAACTTAAATTTTATCTCTTTTATGAATTTTTCTTTTACCAGGTCAGCTTCTTTTTTGATCTCCTGGAGCATTTCTGGTGGAATACATTACCGTATTGTATCACTTTTTGCTTTCTCTCATATCATGTATCCCCAACTATATTCCATCTAAACCTCTTTGCATTCCATTCCACTTAGTGTCTTACACATAGGTGGTACTCAACGAATATTTGCTAATACTTTATATTCCTCCCAATCATCTGTTATTGTATAACACTGAAATTCTAATAAGTAAATTTTAAACGAGGACCTACCTCCCCGCGCTATAACTCCCACAAAGGTCTGTGCAGCTTAAGTTAAAGCCCACACTCTGCTTTTGAATTCAAAATTGGAAACATATGGTGATTTGGAATCCAGCCATTTTTTTTCTTCATCCCCCCCCCCACTCTTTCTAAGGAAACCTTTAAAACCTCACTAAATATGTCAAGAAACAGCAATGAAAATGTCAAGAAATTGTAATATTCCTTCTTGCAACACACACACACACACACACACACACACATTGCTGACATGCTTACAAAGTTTCAAGTTGGAAAAAAAAACAAGTGCTAATTTTAGACTGTTTTTTTCCTTTATGTCATAATAAGAAAAAATACAAACATCAACTAAAACCCCAGTGCCTAAAACCTCTTAGTCATACCCACCAGGCACTTTCAAAAAACAATTTTCAAGAGAAAGGATTCTAATTCTTAGCTCATTGAATCATGAATCCTGCTGCCCCAATGAATAGAATGAAGTGAAAGCACTACCAATGAAATCTCGAGCTCTAGTCTTGAATGGTGAAGTAAAAAATGGAAGCTATGTCTTGCATGTTGTTTTCTGACATATTTCCCACCTTGTTGAAACCATGCAGTGCTTAAAACTTCTCAGATTGTCACCCAGAAGAAAAAGAGCACCCTAATTTCTCATCGACAGCAATGCCAACCTTTTGACATTCCAGTAATCATCACAGCAATCAGGAATGAATCACGTATTGAAGTTTTGACTTCACTTGGGAAATCACCAACTAGTACAAATGAATCCTTTTTAGCAAAGCTCTGACTTTTTAAACACTTTGGTAATAATAGCTCAGTTCTCCCAGCAGCGGTGGAAGGCAGAGTGGGAAAGGGAGAATGAGTAGTTCTGGACTTACAGAACTACCCTCTTGCTTTCTCCAGGAGGAATTCCTGACTCCTGGACTATTAACATCTCCACAGCCTCCCAACTCAGCAGGCTGATATCTTCTATCCCATAGCTTTTCCCCTCTCTTTTCTCTGTCTCCTCAGAAGCATCAGTAAATGTTTTGAAGCCAAGGCAAACAGAGTCTTCAAAAAGATGTCTGTGTTTTGTGATCATTGGTTCTTTACTGGAACAAGCTTTGGTTTTTTTACTGTAATCACTGGGATTTCAGTGATAAGAGACCATCCCTAGCCAAACCATGATTCAAGAACTGGTGCAGCCCAGCCGGCATGGCTATGTTGAGTGTTGACCTTTGAACCAGGAGGTGAGGGCTCGATTCCCAGGGAGGGCATGATTCCCAGTCAGAGCACATGCCTGGGTTGCTGACTTGATCCCCAGTAAGGGACTGGAGGTGCAGAGGCAGCCAATCAATAATTCTCTCTCATCACCGATGTTTCTCTCTCTCTCCCTCTCCCTTCCTCTATGAAATCAATAAAAAAATATTTTTAAAAAAGAACTGGTCCAACTGTCAGATTCTTGTGAGACCTTCCTTGATGACCCGAGTCCTCTGAGAGTCCTCTCTCTTCTCAGCCCTTAGAAAACTTATTGACTATACCTTAATTTGTTATTCACTATAAACTTCTTTACTTTTTATGTGGGCAGGACTTTTTTCAAACAAACTGGTAGTCGATTGTCTTATTTTAGTGTGACGTTTAAGGGAACTCATCTGCCACTTCCTGGGTATGGCATTGAGCAAGTCATATCACCTTCGATGCCACACTTTCCTATCTATAAAATGAGAATAATAATAGTTTCTATCTCACAGAAATATCATGAGTATTACAGAAGTAAATGGATGTGAAGTGCTTGAAACAAGCCTGGGAAATAGTAAATACTAAATAATGTTATATATAAACTCCTGCAGTACCTTTCATAGCAGTCTATGCTATGATCCACTCATTCATCTAACAAATAACTATTGTGTACCTATTATATTACAGGAACTATTTTAGGTGCTAGTAACATAGGGATATGAACAAGATTGACACGGTTACTCTTTAAGGAATTTACTATCTACTGAGAGAAACAGATGATAAACAAGCAAATAATATCATAAAACATAGCAAAATATAGCATAATAGGATATGACTTCAACTAATAGGTGGATTTTGAAGAAGAATAAGTGGGACGGAGATACAGTATAATGAAGAAGTATTGTGGGTAAATGTTCAATAGCCCTTAGTTATAGATCTAGAGAAAGAGGTTTACTGACCATCCATTGGAAAGCTCAGAGCTGTGCATAGCAAGCCCATTTCTCCATGTAAAATTAGAAAGAAGACTGTGAAGAATGAAGCAAAATGATAAAGTTGGCTAAATCTGCCCAGATGTCTTGGGCAGCACATCTCCTGTCGAGGTTTTACCTACCCTTTCTCTTTAATTTTACTTCTTAAAGCATGTTTGGTAATCATAGGTGCCAAGAAATATGCAGTGAAATATAATCAGCGATTTAATCTTTAGAATTTACCTTTCATTCCCCCCATCAAAATTGACCAGTTCAAAGTCTTCCAGGAGGCTTCTGGTTCTCTGTTACAGCGAGTCCAAGCAGATTTACCTCCTAAAGTCTTCCAGTTACGTGTCCTAGTGGTGCTTGTGTGTGAAGAGGGGGGAGTCCTACTAGCCTTTGGTTATATTTCTGCTTTAAAGATGGTTTTCTGAAAATATTCTCATGTCATGTGTTTTGTCTAATAGGAATTTTGTGGTAATAGGACCTGAGAAATTTAACCTAGGTGCAGGTAAGAACTTGTGATACCTGCAAAATCTCACAATATAAGCTGCAGCCTCGTTCTAGAAAGTGTATTTTTGTGATTAATTGTGATTCTAGAATCACATAAATGTGAGAGTGAACCTTGGCCTCACAATTCTTGCTATGCAATTTTCAGAAACTCACTGTTTCTCAGCTTCCTCATTTGTGAAATGGGGAGATCAATACTATTTCCCATCTTGGGTTTTATATAAGGATTAAATTAGTTAATCCGAGTAACGTATTTGGTACCGTATCTGATATATTTCGATTGCGTAATCATGTCTTCCAAAAATCTGCTTGTACAAATACAAAGTCTCTTTGTTTGACCTAAAGAGGGATTAATTTACACAGCCACTCTTTAGAATGGAGCTTTTGATAGCAAATGTCAAGAATGTGATTCCTTTCTTAACCTAACTTCGGCAGGAAAAGGCTTCTTTAGGATGGGCACATTGTAATTGTGAAATTGTAAATCTGTATGAGCTTATTCATAACATGTATTTTGTTTGGTGGTTTTAAAATATTCAAAAGAAAAGAGTCTGACCCATCAAAGGAGCTAGGTTACCAATTAGAGGGCACGCTCCCTACCTGAGAATTGGAGTCGATGGCTTATGGAATGTTCCTGGCCCCCACTACAGGAGCGGCCCAGTGCCACGCACAAGATGGAAGCAGGAGCTCAAGGTGGCTTTGGAAAAACATTTTCAAAAGTTTGTGTTTTGGGCCCTGGCTGGTTTGGCTCAGTGGATAGAGTGTCGGCCTGTGGACTGAAAGGTCCCAGGTTCAATTCCGGTCAAGGGCATGTACCTTGGTTGCGGGCACATCCGCAGTAGGAGGTGTGCAGGAGGCAGCTGATTGGTGTTTCTCTCTCATCAATGTTTCTAGCTCTCTATCCCTCTCCCTTTCTCTCTGTACAAAATCAATAAAATATATATTTAAAAATTTTTTTTTTAAAGTTTGTGTTTTGGGTAACATGGAGTGCATAGGGCGAAGCAGGAAACTCTCTGAAGGGCATACAGAACTGGAAAAGACTGGTGAGTGAGAACCATTACTGCCATTCTCTACATAGGAGAGCAGGGTTTGCAGTGGTTGAGTGAGGACCTGGGTATTTCACTTATATTGAGAAGCTTGTATTTCCTTTAATGGGGCCACCTCGCATACCAGTCTCAGAGCACCATTCATAGAGGGATGAATGGAACCCTTGGAGCATAATTCTATTGTGTTCTGGGTGAATGGAGTTACTAAAAGTTGTGCAAGGCATCAGCTTTGTCTTTAAGCTCTTGCTCAAATTATTTTTATTTGTATTATTCCTAAGAATCAGTTTCTGGGAGTATTGTTTTATTA
The DNA here is from genome assembly GCA_004026665.1 of Murina feae. Taxonomy (NCBI): domain Eukaryota; kingdom Metazoa; phylum Chordata; class Mammalia; order Chiroptera; family Vespertilionidae; genus Murina; species Murina feae. Next base: position 27,083 of record PVJC01019026.1, read on the forward strand.
GTTAAATGATGTTTTCTAGCCCATGAAATGAGTAATTCTCAAAGTATGATCTCAGGCCATCTGCATCAGAAATCATCAGGAATGGGTTTGTTGTTTTTTTAAATACAGATTCCTGGTTCCACTTGGATCTTCAACTGTGGGGATGGAGCTCAACAGTCTGTTTTTCATGAGACACCAGCTTATTATAAGACCCATTAGAGTTTGATGGCCAAAGAATAGAGATTGTTAACATCAAGGATGTTAGAGTGAATTCAAAACAACACAAAAAACATGACTAAGAGAATTTGGCATAATTACTTCCTCACTTCTGAACTTTAGAAGTATACTCATTATAGATATTTCTCAAGTCAATTCTGCAGCTACTTTTTGGTCATTATTGGATTTGAAGTATTTTTAGATACCCCTCCTGTCTAACCTATCCTAGCATGTATTGAAGAGAGTCACTTAAATGAGGAGACTCCATCGTAAAGGCAGGAGTTTAGATTGGAAATAGCTTAGCCTCACTCTGACACAGAGCAAAGAGAAGAGACTTTCCATTTCTTAAGTGGGAAATAAACAAATGAAAACAAAGAAAAACAAAAACAAGAACAAGAGCAAAGCCTCTTTTAAAAGCAGCTGCTTTTAAAAAAATTATTTTCATTTCAGAGAGGAAGGGAGAGGGAGAGAGAAATAGAAACATCAAAGATGATAATCATTGATTGCCTGCCTCCTGCATGCCCCCCATGGGCAGCTGCTGAATGTGTGCTCAAGACCTTGCTAGACACCCTGAGTCTCTATGACATTGATTCAAAGCAGGGAGCGCAAGTTCTCTGTTCCTTCCTAGTGAAGGAGGATAAACTTCAGTCCTTCCTGGGCTTTGGGTCTATGGTGTCTCACCCAGATTTCCCTTCATTAATGACTGACTTCCTCTCCCAGCTGCTGGGAGTGTGGCTGGCTAAGAGCCCCAGCATCTCTTCTGGGGATCATCTTTGCTCAGGAGAACTGCCTGGCTAAAAGCCATGCCCCTTCCTGATCCAGGTCAGAATATAAAGTCTCATCCTCTCTGATCCAATTAGGACAAATCTGAAGGGTCATTCCACTTTCAGAACTCCCTGTAGGGTTGGCTGAGGCCTCCAATGAAACTAAATCACAGGTCAACTTCTCCCTCTTTTAATTCTCCCTTCTCTTCCCTTCCACAGGTATAGTACTCCCTAATAAACTTCCTGCAGGCTCAGCTCCATCTCAGAATTTGTTTCTTCAGAAATACACCAAGAAACAAATGGTTCCTCTTCTGCATAATCTAGAAAGATTAGATCAAGAATAAGGGGGAGCAGCAAGAGAAAGAAGGATATATATATATACTAGGGGCCTGGTGCACAAAAATTTGTGCACTCGGGCGGCGGGACCCTCAGCCCAGCCTGTGCCCTCTCCGCAGTCTGGGACCCCTCGGGGGATGTCCACCTACTGGCATGCTTGATGAGGGGCTGATGGCTGTTTGCAGGCTGGCCAAGCCCCCCCAGTGGGGACCCTCACCCCATTGGGGTGTGGCCAGCCTGGGTGAGGGGTTGAGGGCTGTTTTCAGGCTGTCCTCAGTCCCTTCAGGGTTTGGGTCCCTACTGGGGTACCTGACCAGCCTGGGTGAGGAGCTGAAGGCCGTTTTCAGGCTTTCAGGCTGCCCACAGCTTCCATTGACCCAAGGTCCCAGCAAGGCTGGCTGGAATCAGGTTTCTGGGGTTTATTTATCTTCTATAATTGAAACTTTGTTACCTTGAGCAGAGGCCTAGGCAGGTAAGGAAGCTTCCTGTTTGTTTCAGCTCTGTGGCTTCTATAATTGAAACATTGTTACTGTGAGCAGAGGCTCAGTCAGACTAGGCAGGCACTTGCAATGGAAGCCTGCTGTTTACTCTAGCTCCGTGGCTGCTGGCCTCCATCTTGGCTGGGTTAATTTGCACACAGCCACTATGATTGGCTGGGAGGTGTGGCTTGGCTGGTGGGTGTGATGTAGGTGTCTCAGAGTGATGGCTAATTTACATATTACTCTTTTATTGGGTTAGATATATATCCTATCTAATGAGAGAGTAATATGCAAATTAGGTGTCGCTCCATGACAAATATGGCCGCCCCCATGGCCACAAGATGGCCACCCTCATAGCCACAAGATGGCGGTGCCCAGTCCGGCTCAGCCCTGCCACTGAAGTGGTCAGGCCTGTTAGCCAGGCAGGTGGCGGAGGAGGCGAGGGGCCCAAGGGGCAGAACAGGTGATCAGGGGGGCTGGGGGGTCTCCTGCCCAGAACTGAGGCCCCTGGCCTAGGCAGGGGCAAGGACAGAGATTGCAGGGGCCTGGGCTCTGCAGAGTCAGCAATCAGAGGGGCAGGGGCGGAGCCTGCAATCACAGGGGTCTGGGCACCAGTGGAGCTGGCAAAGCAGGAGTCTGAGGGTGCCCTGCCCAGGCCGGCAGCCTTGGCTAGAGGCTGCCAGTGAGGCAAGGGCAGAGCCAGCGATGGCAGGGGGCAGAATCAGAGCTGGTGATTGCAGAGGCCTGGGCTTTATGAAACCGGGCCTGCATCCTCAGCCAGAGGTTACAGGCCTGGGCAGGGGTGGAGCTGGGATTGGATGGGCAGGGGTAGAGCCAGTGATTGGAGTGAATTACAGAGGAAACACCTTTTCTGACCACTCATTGGCTAAGCTCCCCGTATGCCACTGGTAATATTCTTAGTAACTTGGGTAATAAGAATCCCTAAAGGCAATCTAGGGTTTTTCCACCACACTCTTGGAGAAAAAAAGTGAAGGTCCACTGCTGGAGGGCTAAGAAATGTCACATCCTGCTCAGTTCATAATGCCTCACCCTGCTGACTGCAGGGACTGGGTTCAATTCTGACCAAGAGCACGTACCTAGGTTGTAGGCTCCTCAGTGGCCAGGGCCCAGGTCAGGGCATATGCAGGAGGCAACCAATCAAAGTGTTCCTCTCACTTTGATGTTTCTCTCTGTTTTTCCCTTCTCTTCCACATTCTCTAAAAATCAATGGAAACATATCCTCAGGTGAGGAAAAACAAGAAAGAAATGTCATATCCTATGAAAGACACATTTTGAAAATGCCTAAAGAAAGTTGTCATTTTTTCATGGTGAGGGGACTGGAGTCTGTGTTGATGAAAACACCTTGGTGGCTGTGGTGACTGGCAATGGCTGCAACAGTGGGGTGATAGGGCCAGTGGCTTCCCCTGATTAGCCTGGTCACCTCCCACAAAGGGAAGCCAGACTGCGGCTTAGGCACGTTCCCCAAGGGGAGCAGGGAGCAGGCCTAAGCCGTCAGTAGGACACCCCCTGAGGGCTCCCAATATGTGAAAGGGGGCAAGCTGGGTTGAGGACCACCCCCCCCCCAGTGCACGAATTTAGTGCACTGGGCCCCTAGTGTGTGTATATATTCATATCAGATCCTGATCCTGAAAGTACATAAGCATGTTCTTATTGGTTCATGAAAGTTCTAATGTTAGGAAAGTTCAAATGAAATATTCTTATTATTTAACTAGGGGCCCGGTGCACAAAAATTTGTGCACTCGGGGGTCCCTCAGCCCAGCCTGTGCCCACACAACCTGCGACCTGCCACCCGCACATCTCGCCCC
>PVJC01019027.1:0-30733 GCA_004026665.1 Murina feae
CTCAGCCCCAGGGGCGGGGGCTGGTCAGCCAGCCTCCTCCCCGAACCTGCGGCTGCCACCATGGCCTGGAACCGACCTCGGGTCACCGAGGCTAAGTTTCTGCCTGTGAGTACCCTCCTCGATTTGTCTATTTCCAGGCCGCAGCATGGGGGCCTGCTTGCTCCTCCCACCCTGCTCCTCAGGCGGGACCAGTTTGTGGTGGGCTCCGCCATCTTGGCTGCACTAACTTGCATACAGCCCCTCTGATTGGCTGTAGGTGTCCCGAAGGGACGGTTAATTTTACTATTCCGCTTTTATTAGTTTAGATGAGGACTAAGCTCTGAGACCTCATTATCCTCATTTTTTGGAAGAATAATCAATGCCAGTTATGGATTATTTATTGTATTCCAGAATTTATATTACATATGTACAAAGCAACATTTATTACTCCCTGTATTTTGTAGATTAGGGCACAGAATTCACAGATTATGTGATTTACTGGTATTATAGAGTTAGTGAATGGCTCTTCAGATTTACCAAATCTGGTGTTATCTCTATAAACTCTACAGGTGTATAGGTACAACAATCATTCTGTCACTGCCCACTTTATTTAATACTAGTGGCCTGGTGCACAAAATTCGTGCACATTAAAAGGGAATTAATTAGAAGTAATATTTTAATATTTCTATTTGCCCTTCCTCTATAATAGAAGTGTCAGAGGTTAAAGAAAATTAGTAAAATGTATATGAAAATCTTCCTCCTGTCAGAGTCTGGAACAAACCGTGGGACCCAGAGTCAAGTCCTCGCCCACCCATGTGCTCCTCAAAATCACATGAGACACAGACCTGGCCAGTCCCACCCCCATTGGGCAAGATCCAGACCCAGCCAGAGTCACTCCCTTCAAGCTCTGCCAGGCAGGGGGTGTAGCCTCAGGTTCCGTGGTCTAGTGTTGGGCAGGGGGTGCAGCCTCAGGGCCCCCATCAAGCTCCACTGGGGGGGCACAGCCTCAGGTCCTGCTGATCACTTGTTATGGCTTGTTACGTAAACCCTGCCTCTGCAGTGGGAGCTATCATCTTGTGACAGCATGACCGAGTGAGGGTCAATTTGCATATTACCTCTTTATTATATAGGATTTTAACCACTGCTAATCCAATACCAGAAACATAAAACAATTTTATATTTAAAGTATATTTGTGAGATTACTTTGTAAAAATTATATGATTCTAGGTCATTATTTTCTTTGCTATAAATTGCCTTGAATAAAATGCTGTTATTGATGTAAACAAAGTCATTACTACTATCCATTAAAGTAAGAAGTGTCAGATAGGAAGCCAAAAATGTTGCTCTCTGCACAGGAATCTACAAATAAAGAATCACACATTAATAACGTCCTTCCTAAAAGATGTTACTACATTTGAGCAAATTTCTAATACACAGGGTGACACGTTCACTGAGAACGTTTTCTCAGCACAGCCACAGGGTGGAGCTGCAGTGTCAGTGAGTCAGAGCCGCTGCTCCAAGGCCGCTGAGCCCAGTGAAGCAAAACAGATCAGACTGCAATGCAAGTGGCAGCCTCGTACCTGGGAGCTTATGAAAGGGGCTGAATTGGAAATATCTACACTCTCAGTGCTGAACATCTGTATGAATGAGATGGGATTAACTGGCATAGACTCAGAGTAAGGTTTACAGAAGCCCAGATTGTAAATAAATGTCTTGGAGTCTATTAAATCTTCCCATCCTATTTCTCAGAACTATGAAATCATACTCCTGTACATGCATATGCCTTTGTTTTCAACATATGCATTTTGGTTGCTTTGAAACTATAGAAAAAAGAAACACTGCTAAGAAGCTGAAAAGAAAAACCAGGAGAACAAAAAAAATATGGTTTATAAAAAATGCTTATAGAAAGTTTAAACACCAGCTATTTTATAATCTATAACAAATTTGTAAAATATTATTACTCATATTTTTCAAATGGAGAAATAAAAGCCCAGAAAACTTAAATTGCCCAGATTTGCATCTAGTCGTAGAACCGACATTAAGGTCTAATTTGTCTTCTAATTGCAGCATGTCCTTGATTTGGGTGGGGGAGGGGAGGATTGGGAGAACAATATTGTTTATTATTCCTCAATTTGCTGTGTTGTTTAGATTTTTCTTCTTTATTTTTTATTGCCCCCTTCAGCATTCCTACGGTATTCACAGCAGATAGAGGGGGTAACTTTCACAATTTCTGTTTATCCTATATTACCAGTCACTTAATTGCCCGAATGAAGTAAATCCCAGTCGCAGAAATGGAGATAGGGGTTGAAAAGTCGGAAAGCTACTGCTCTTGTTACTTCTGTCCCAGTTCCCAAGAGCACATTGATTAAAATACCTTCATCCCCTTGGGTTACTGTCCAAGCACCACTGAGGTTTATATTCATTGTCTCCTCCATCTGCCTTACCCCTTAAATATGGGTGTGGTTCAAGACCAAAGTGACGTAGAGCTGCTCTGTTTTTGTGGTTTGAAGCAGAAATTCTAAAGGCTTTTCAACCTGTAGATCTGTGTTTGTTCTTTAAGCATGAAAAAAAGTTGATCCTTATGCACTCTTGCCGTTTGATTTTCTTGCAGTTACTTGCTGAATATGGAAAGGGGCTTTTTGACACATGCAAAACAGAGTTCATGCCTCAATCTTATTTTATTTTTTGCTAGGCCCAAGAAGACTTCCCCCTCCCCCCACTTCCCTTTTTGGATTACTTGGGTGCACCTGTGATGGTCCCGCTGAAAGCACTCTTGCTTCTCCAGAGCTCTGAGAAGTGCTTTGTACCTTTGAAATTTTCATTAGCTGTGACTGGCTGCCAAGATTTGGCTGCCGTAGTGTGGCACAGAAGCAGCATGCACTGCGCTGCCAAGTCTCCAACTCTCCTTTAGCCTGACAGTGAGAATCTGCAGAGCTCACTAAAGTAAAGAGCATTCTCAGAATCTCAGATGAGATTCCTTACTAGGTGGTTGGTGCAAAGAGAGGGTTAGTCCTGGCCAGGCCAAAGCCAGTAGGGTCCATATCAGAAGCGTCTTTATACATGGTTTTCAGGCGGGGGTGGAGGATAGGGGGCAGGAAGGGACAAATAAAGTTTGCCAAGTGTTAGAAGTAAGGGGAACATTTAGGAAAGGTGCCAAGAAGTGACCTTATTCAGATTTCTTCCAGTATCTCCTCTTTGTGTGAAAGCTAGACATTTGAATTAGAAATAATCTAATTAACTTGGAAAATCAAATTAATAATTAACAACATAGAGCATTTTTTTTCAGACTTAGCTAATTCAGCATTTAACCACCACCCCCATCCCCCCAAAAATAAATCCTATCAGTATGAACACTGGTTTTGATGGGATAATCAACATTTAGGCCAAGGCTTTCAAGTCATCATAACTGAAAGGTTTAATATAATTTGTAGGGATACCTATTTAAATTCTATCATTTATACCTCTATATTTCTATTTTTCTTTTTCTCTTCCTATTATATATAGATCCGTGTCTGTATCTATTCATCTACCATTTATAGGTGTTGCATAGTCAGTATTAACAGGTATATGGAACAAAGGACTCTGATACCATAATATGCAGTATTTTTACAAATATAATATTAAAATTCATCCTCAAGTTGCTGTTGGAATTCAATAGTGTTCGATAGCCTGTGTCTGACAGTCACTTTTTATCTGTTGATTCAGTGCCGCTGTACCTGGGGCTGGTGAACACCTGGGGTCTGCTTTCCCCTGTGGCAGGCATTTGGAAGATTTCAAGGTTATAGGCATTCCTTGCATCCCAATTGTCTTTCTTACTAATTTTAAAAGACCTGCACCGAGGAGTGCCCAGTGGGGTGACAAGAAAGGCTACCTACCACCTTCAGTAAAGAGGGACCACAGCAGCCCAGATCTTGCAATAGTGGATAAGTGGGAGAACACTATATAACTCCATTTACTCCCCTATTTTTTGTTCTTTCCTTGAATTCTTCTAATACTTGTATCTTTATAATATTCTTTCCACAAACATTTGATATACATGGTGTAGTAGGCAATGTGCTGGCCCCACAGGCACATAAATCATCTGAGCCAGGATAATGGAAATCTGGCCCCTATGATTCCTACGTGAGCGCCCTGTGGTGTATCCTCCAGCTGCTGGTAACACGCTGGTTCAGCAGTGCCTGCCCACTTTGCAGGGGACCTGGCTCTCACTCAAGGCTCCCGCCCAGTAGTGGTAGTGACTCCACCCAGATTTGTGTGTTCCCATTCAGTTTCCACTTATATAGAATTTTTTTTCATGAATTAGAAATGATTTATTTTTCCTAAAGGCAAAGAATAGTTTATATGAGATTCACTCTTTCTCCTCTTTCTCTTCTTTTTCCTTTCTCTTCCTCCTCTTCTTCCTTCTCTCATCCCAGTCCTCCCTCCCACTTCCTGCACTATCGTGAGTCTATCATAAATTGCTGTGGAGTACTTGATTATGTCAGGTTAGCAAGAGAATAGAACCCCTTGCCCCACTTCTCCAGGAGCTTACATAGCTAAATAGTGTTTTACAGTGTAAGTGCTCTGGTCCTTAAAGAGATCGATCAATAAGGGCTAAGTTAGCCAGAAATGGCTTCATTTAATAAATATTTAATGATGATTTACTGTGTGTAGTTTAGTGGTGTTGGACTGCACCACCTCCCGGTTGTACTCTCCTGCTAGTCTAAGCTCTTCCTGGGCAAGGACTGAGTTTGTCTTGTTCAAATTCTTGTGCCCTCTGCCTGTGACATGCAAGCAGACATTTGGTGAAGTGTTTGTTGAATGGAGGCATGCATATGCAATGAATGCATGAATGAATGGCTAGTGGGGAATTGTAGGAGATGGTTTTTTCCTTTTTTGGATGTGCTTCTTTCTTCCCTGGAGAGGAAAGCTATGACTGGACAACTTGCCTGGGCTAGCGGGCTCAGAAGGGTGTGATGGATTTAGTTGCAGAGAGGGTTGGTTACTCATTGCTGGTCCCTATTCTCTTTAATAAGGGTAAATTCACCTAGCATTGAAATCAAGGAGGAGGATAATTTACTGCTTAGTCATTCATGTGCCTTCATCCCAGGAACCTGCTGTTCCCTGGATCACGTTTTATTATGATTTTTGTTGATAGGATGTCTTTGCAAGAAAAGCATCCAGCCCAGCAGAGCTGAGCAGTTGGTGTGTAGCGATGTGTATTTCAAAGCTTCCTAGAAGACACCTTCTCTGAGTTCCCCTAGGAAGTGAGGGCTTCAGATCCTGTTACATTCCTTTTGAAGCTGTGGGAAATTTCTTCTGGGGCTTATGGTTGTGGTAGAATGGAAAGGGGATTAGCTCTGAGGTTAGACATCATGGTTCTAAGTCCTTCCCCACCACTTCCATGCAGTGTGGCTTTGGGAAAGTCACCTGGATGTGACTCAGTTAAAACACTTCTCCCAGAGTGGGAGGTGTGAGAATTGAAAGAGATAAAGATGTCAAGTGAATGTACTCAGCACACATCTTTCTCTTTCCCGAGCTCCCCATATGGATAATTTTTTGTTATGAAATTCTACTCACACAATTGAGGAATTAATTCAACTGGAATTATTTTCACCTGTGCTAATGTTTAATTTTAGCTTGATTTTAAGTACTTTGTGGGAAGGCCCATATCCTGCCCTATTTTATTTTATAATTTACCTCAAAATACCAAGACTTATTTTTATGTTTTCAAATAGTGTTATTGATTTCAGAGAGAGGAAGGGAGAAATAGAGAGAGATAGAAAATCATCCATGAGAGAGAAATAGTGATTGGCTGCCTCCAGCACACCTCCTACTAGGGACTGAGTCCCAACCCAGGCATATGCTGGACTGGGAATTGACCTGCGACCTCTTGGTGCATGGGTTGATGCTCAACTACTGAGTCACTCCGGCCAGGCTCAAAATACCAAAATTTAATGACATTTCTAGATTTATTCTCCTATCTTTAAGCATAGTGATTGAATTCTTCTGCATTATAATTAAATGGGTTTTGCATTCATTTTCATGGTACATAAATGGATTGAATTGTTTTTACAATGTATCATAGTACAAAAAAGAACAAATGTTATACAGTTTGAAGAACCAGGGTGAGAACTACATCTTTTGGAATCCTCTTTATAGCATTTATTTTGAATCCTTTTTGGGAAGCTCGTAGAAATGTGCAGTCGTGTCTGTAGATGGCACCATTGCATCAGATGGAATAAAACCATAGTTAAATGTGAGAGTTCCTTCCAGAACAATCAACCTGTTTAGTGTCAACCTGCATTCTTCAGAATCCACTGCACCAGTTTTGCGAGCTTGGAAATTATGTATGAGAAGAAGATAGGCATTTTATTTTGGAATAAAAAAATAGAAGATTAAATACAACCTGATCGTTCTGTAGTACTTGTACTCATTTAATAAAAAAAAGTATTTTAGATTAGAAAAGAGAAGTTGTTGAATGGTCCAGATGGAAGGCTTTACTTTTATTTTCTGGAAACACTTAATCAAACTATAGAGAAACACAACTAATTAGATTTAAACTGATCAATGTCAGTTCAAAGCCACCCAAAATAAAATCCAGCAGTCTCCTCTATCCTTTCAACATACTTTGTGTGACCAATAATTTTTTCTCCACCTTTTATTTCCATTTTCTTATGACTAGTTTTCATTCCGGTTTATGTAAGCTACTCACTTTTTTTTGTTTTGTTTTGTTTTTAAATCTATGATTGGATTTGTGTTTATAATCCTGGTTAGGATAATAATATTTTAGTTTTAAATATACTTGTGGTTTATAAATCCTTAAGGAACATTTCACCTAAAAGGATGTTATTGTAACCAGATTATTGGGATACATTATGGGAATAAATTTGCAACTCTGGACTAGAATTTAGTATCTGGGGAACACTGTTGCCATACACAATTGATACGTGACATGGGGAGGTTGTTTAGTTTTTATTCTAAATTGCAGTTGCTGGAGAGAGACTTGAAGGCCAGCCCCACATTGTTTGCTTCTGGGTTCTGTGAATTATTTATTTGTTCATTGTTTTGGATTGGAATGTCCAGTGACCTGTGAAGCACAACTGCTGGGCTGTATCCACTTTCAACAATAATAATGGGACAAAAATGGCATCAGACTTCATTGATGCAAACAGCAAACTCCATTCAAGTTTTCATATTTCTATGTATCGTGAGTAGTGATACTTAACACATAATTGATATTGTTTAAATAACCCTAACAAATTACTTTTATATAAATAGCATCATAGTTGCAATTATTTAAATGTTTTAGTTATAAAATTATTTATATTTGTCATAAATATAATACATAGTATAAAACATAAATGTACAACTTAATGAATGCATTTAAAGTGAACTTCATGTTGACATTATCAACTCAGAAAATAGAATTTTACCAGCATTACAGATTCATCCCCACAAGCAGACAAGGACTTCTTGCCAGTGTAAAACCCTCTGTTCCCCAGATGTAAACAAGATTCCTCACTTTACTGAGAATCATTCACTTGAATTTACACACACACATACATACATATATACATACATACATACATATATATTTAATCTATGTATACATCCTTAAATCGTTTTACCTGTTTTGAACAAGTATCATACTGTATGCATTATATTGTATTTGACATCTGATATTCAATATTATGTTTGTAAGATCCATGTATTTTAATAATGTGCAACTGTGGTTTATTCATTTTCATTGCTGAATATTTTATGACTACAACACAGTTTATTGATCTAGTCTGCTGATGGACCTTTTGAGGCTATTAGGAACAATACTGCCAGAGCTGAGAGGTCTTATATGAAGATATTGTTGCACATGTGTATGTTTCTTTACAGTGTATAACTGAGGAGTGAACTTGCTAGATTTTAAGTTTTTCATACTCTTGGATTTACTAAATAATGCCACATTGCTTTTCAATAAGGTTGTGTCAACTTCTATTATCACGAGCATGAAATGAGACTTCTTATTGTCCACATCCTCGCTAACACATAGTATGGTCGGACTTTAAAGCTTTTGCTCACTCAGTAGGTCTGCGATGGTATCTTGTTTTAACTTACATTTCCCTCATTCCTGTTGGTTACTGGCTATTTCTATTCCCTCTTCGTAAAGTGCCACTTTTTCAAAGTTGCCTTCTCTTTTTCTTTATATTTTCAGGAGTTTTGTTGTTTTTCTAGTCCCTTTTAAATTATATATTTTTAAAAGTATCTTCTTCCATACTGTGGTTTATAATTTCACTCTGTTCATGGTGAATTTTGATGCATGGATGTTATCAATTTCCACGGAGTAAATTCCATCAATTATTTACTTTATGATTAGTGCTTTGGGGTTTTACAAACACTTGTCTTTAACCTGGGATATAAAGACATGCCCTTGCACACTTTTCTCAAAGTATTATGGATATGTATTTCACATATAGGTAAAATTTAGTTGCACCTACAACTAAAATTTTATATAGAGGGCCGTCTAAATCTTGGTTATTTCATTTTCTATTTAAGTGGATTCTACTTCTGCAAAGCCTGTTTCTCTTCACTACTCTAAAGTGGTAAATATATTTTTATCAAGTATTCATAAATGAATGGATCTGTTTCTGAGCTTTTTATGCTGTTCCGTTGGTCCAAGTATCTGTTCTTGTGGCAATACCATAGATAAGTTAGCAGGTCTCTATAGTAAGTGTCTGTGTCTAGTTGAGCGCTGTTCTACTTCAAGAGTGTGTTGATGGTTGCAATTCTATATATATTTTAAAATCAACTTGTCAAATTCAGCTACATTTTGGGGGGTTGATGTGGTATTATATTGTTTTTACCTCTTTATAGTATTTCAACTTTCAAACAATGAATATGGTATATATCTTGAGTATTTAAACCCTTTTGATTTCTTTCATGTTTTTCGGTTAAAATTTTATAATTTTCTCAGATGTTGTCTTCCACATATATGTATAGTTATTCCAAGAATCTACAAATTCAAATTGACTGGTGTTAATATAATTTATTAAAATTTTGATTTTCTTACTTTTGCTGGTAAATAGGAATATAATTTATTCTGTGTGCCGTTTTATAGCCAACAACCTAGAAGAACTCCTTATTTAATTATCTAAGTATGCCTATAAGTTCTTTTTTATATAATAGTATTACCTGGGAAAATGTCATTTTCTCCTTCCTTTCAAATCCTTAAACATTTTATTGTTTTTTCTTGCCTTGCCACATTGTCTAAAACTTCCTATTATAATGGGTAAAAGTGGAGATAGTAGTTCTTCTTGTCTTGATTCAAAAATTAAATGGATAGTTTGTTACCCACCAATAAATATGAGGTTTTCTGTTAGATATGTCTTATGTTAGGTAAAGGGAGTTCTCATCTATTCTTAGTTTGCTGAGAATTTTTATAATGAATGGATGTTGAATTTTATAAAAATAGATTTTCTTAATGCATTATGATAATATGATTTATTCTAACCTCATTATATAATTAATTATACTAATTGATTAAGGTTAACCAATATTTATTTCTAGACTAACTTCAACTTAGACATTACATATGATCCCTTTTTTACATTGTTAAAATCAATTTGTTAATATGCTTATGGGATTATTGCACTTGTGGCTATAAATGGAAATGTCTGAATTTTGAAATATGCAAGAAAAAAGAAATTAAAGTAAAATTCAAGGTATAATGTTCATATACATGCAAAATAGAAAATATTTTCTTTACTTGTGAAATTCTATTTTTTTCCTAGTATATAATAAAGGCTTTTATGTGGGATTTTAATATTATTTTGTAATTCTACAGATTTATATAACTCGTCTCACTGGTAATATTCATCAAATATGTTCAAGTGTGAAGCTTAGTGCTTTATTTCTGATCTCATTCAGAACTTGTCTCTCTTCTATGTGCATGGCTTCAAAGGAAAGTGAAACAAATTAAATTCCATCTTCCCTCACTCACTCCTCTAAAAACAAAAAGAGCCAGTTGAAATTCATTGGTGTTGGAAGTTTCATTGTCTGTCCATCTTTTCCTGACATATGAATCAGGAACTCAAATGCTATAAACATTTCAAGCTGATGATTGATGGCTTGAAGTTGACTGTGACATGAATGACTTCAATGTTGGGATGTCTGGAGACTACACAGTAGCTCTTTATCTGTGGTTTGAGAAAGACATCTATGAAATCCCATTCTGTATTCTACCAACTCAATTATGCCTGTACTCTGCAGAGTGGACAGAGCTCTGCCAGAGAATTAATTTCCCCCAAGAAAGTCTAAAAACCATATAAGATGAAGTTTTTCCTCTTAAGAATATTAAAAATGTATAACAGATAAATGATACATATATAAAACATTTTTAACATGCTGTAAAATAGTATATGTTCTCTCTCCAAAACAGATAATATAACAAATATTTCAGAATTCAGAAAAGTGAAAGAGTTGTTATATAATAAAATTTGAACTAGGACTTGTTGGATTTATTTGAATAGATAGATATAAGAGGACAGTGGAAGTGGAGGGTATAGTATAAATAATATTCCCTTTTTCCCTCTCATTGTATATTTTCTGAATCTCAAAGGGAAGACTATACCAAATAGCAAGCACATTGAGGGATTGCTGTTACCTGCCCTTGCCATTATATGTATTATCTCATTTAATCCTAGAAGCAACTCTAAAAGGTAGAACTATTACAGATGGAGAAACTAAAGGACTGAAATCTCAATGAAATTGTCAAAGGCCAGGCCAGTGTCGTAGGAATGACAGAGAGTTGATCTGAATCACTTACCTCAAATATTGATACTCTGAACTATTATGATATATTCCTGCTAAATTATGATCATTAGAACCAAAAGAGCTTGTTGTTGAAAGAGAATGAAAATGATAATCTCAAGTGACTCCAACCTAGAATGTTCCCATACTTGGTCAAAATCACCTGGTTCTGACTCTAAGACTAGGTTGCTCTCTCTCTATTATAAGTTTTAGGAACTTCCTGTTAGGATACATATGTTCAATCCAAGATCTTTTTGAGCTTAATATTACCCCCCTGTGTCTGTGAAGTATTCTTAAGAGTCAATAGGAATTAAAAGCATCATAGAATCATTTCTTTAAACAAGGGTGACATTTCTTACGTATTTCATTTCTGACATCTACTAAACCAATGTAGAGATTAGTTTCAGAGTTGTAAAGGGATGAGGTAGGAAAACTAAGAAGAAAAGAGACACTAATACAAGTTTTATATTGATGAACTACGAAAAAGTTGGAACAAGGAAATGTGTTTTATAAACCTGTCCTTTATGTTGTCATAAGTTTCATGTTATGCCAAACTGCAAATACAGCTAGGTATTCATAGACTTAGAGGTTCATTCACCATAGCCTTTACCTGCATGTAAAAATTACATTCTTAACAAAATATGTCCTTTTTGTCTGCCTGATGCTCCATAGATATTAATTGTGACTCAGCAGACCTCAGATAAACAATCCTAGATTAGAATACAATAATGAAAGTGTGTAAGAAATTAAATGGATAATCCAACTTCAACTTGGTCAAATAATTGTTAAAGAATATCCTTTGATCTTATAGGCAGAGCTGAGGTTAGAAGTAATTTTTTCTTATTTCTGTTCAATGATGTACCATCTGTGTATCTTTTACTTTCTGCAAGTTGAGATAAACAGTTCATTTTAACACATAATCTCTTGTTAAATTCACTAAAAATTATGACTCAAACTATAGAATGTATCATAAATTGCATAAAACAAATTTGCAGCAAAATAAAGTACTTTTGAGTACAACCCAACGTTATAATCACCCTTTGTCTATTATAATTATACTAGAGGCCCCATGCACAAAAATTTGTGCACTCAGAGGGTCCCTCAGCAAAGCTCGGCCTGTGCCCTATTGCAATCTGGGACCCCTCAGGGGATGTCCACCTGCTGGCTTAGGCCTGCTCCCCAGAGGATCAGGCCTAAGCTTGTAGTCAAACATCCCTCTGGCAGCCTGGGAGCTCTTGGGGGATGTCCACTTGCCAACGAGGAGAAAACCTAAGCCTCAGTCAGACATCCTTAGTGCTATTGAGGAGGCGGAAGAATCTCCCACCACCATCACTGTGCTGGTAGCTGGCAGCCTGGCTTGTGGCTGAGCAGAGCTCCCCCTGTGGGAGTGCACTGACCACCAGGGGGCAGCTCCTGCATTGAGAATCTGCCCCCTGGTAGTCAGTGTGTGTCATAGTGACCAGTCATTCCCAGTCATTCTGCTGTTAGGGTCAATTTACATATTACCTTTTTATTATATAGAATAGAGGCTTGGTGCATGGGTGGGCTAGTTTGCCCTGAAGGGTGTCCTGGATCAGGGTGGAGGTCCTGCTGGGGTGCCTGGCCAGCCTGGGTGAGGGGCTGATGGATACTTGCAAGCTTCCCATGGCCCCCAATGACCCAGGTATCTGGGGTTTATTTATCTTCTATAATTGAAACTTTGTAGCCTTGAGTGGAGACCACAGCTGCCTAGGCAAGTGGGAAGCTTGGCTTCCTCCATCACTGTGGCAACCAAGCCTCCTGCTTGCTTCAACTCCGTGGCTGCCGGCTGCCATTTTGACTGGGTTAATTTGCATATAGTCTCTCTGATTGGCTGGTGGGTGTGGCTTAGGTGTAGCAGAGTGACACCAATTTGCATGTTTCTCTTTTATTAGATTAGATGTAACTGAATCCCTTCTCCTTTTTGATTGCTGTTTCATTTCTATTTAATCCTTTCATTTCATACTGAAGTTTATAGTCATATGCCATTTATCATTTTATTCTAAAACCATTTTTGGCTGAATCATTTTGAGATATTGATATGGTTGTGTATGTTCTGTAGTGTTCTAACTGAGATCATTCTTTAGGACTATCTGACAGAGACTAGTACAGAATGTATTAGCTAGATAACATAGTAAGTGTCCATATATGATTTAATAAAACCAATGCAGTTAAAACCTTCAGGGAAGGGATAAGAGTGTATAAGTCTAATTCAATCTTCTCAGTGCCTAAAACAATATAATATGTGATTATGTGCTGTGTGAATCGTTTTTGAGGATCATAAAACTACATTTTGGAGCCAATCCAATAAAAATGAAGTAAGTGGATACAGAGAAAGACAGAAAGATCAAGTTATAATTCTATTATGTTGGCATGAAATTTTGAAGGAAGAAAATTAGGACATTAAATTGAGGAGAGTGAAAGGAGAGAGACTGAGGAAATGAAGTCCTGAAAGCATTTAAACACCAGACAGTGTTTTAATAATAAGAGTTTTATAAGACTCAGTACTCACTATAGATCATAGTAATCTAATTTTGTAACGTGGGGAAGTGAAATAACGGATTAAGGTTGTAACAGTGACTGAGATACTTGATAGTTTATGATGGTGGATAAATTACTTTAAGTTTTCTAAACTTTAGTCTCCATATCTGTGAAAAATGGAAGTCATATTTACTTTCCAGAGTATTATAAAAATAAAGCACAATAATATATTTTAAATGCTTATCTCAATTTTTGGAACATAATATACCTCCACTAAGTGTTCATTCCCTTTCTCTTTCCCACTTAGTATTATTGGAATTATTTATGCAGCTGTGTTGGGTCAAGTCTGGAATAACTATACTATGAGACAATTTTTTAAAGTCTTTTCAGGAAGATTACATCTTCAGTATTTTGAAATAAAACTAGATTTAATAGTTATTTTATATTTAATATCTATGGAGTACTTTATATGTATATCAAATATTCTTCACGAGATATCCTATTTAATCCTCACAACAATTTTATTCTTTTGCTATCATCCTCTTTTGTAGTTTTGACCATTTATATAGGGAGTATGTAATGAAGAAGGACTAAAAATCAAGTTTGTTTGTCTCTGAATCCCCTGGCCTTAACCACAAGTTACACTGCTTAATTGGCACTCATCAATGGTGTTAACATTTTTAAATTATAGATGTAAGATGTATTTATTTAAAGGGGGAGATAGAATGAACAGGAGTGTGACATGACTGTGATTGATTTTCACTCTGTTTCAAACTCTTTAAACTTGCTCAAGCAACAATATCTCTCAGCCTAATATTTTGCAATGTAAAATGGGGTAAATATGCTTATCTGCAATATTATTTTTAGAATGAAATGAAATTATATGCTTGTGGGTGGTGTCGAAGCAAATGTGTATGTGTAGTATATAGCATAGCACTGTTCCTGGCAGAGTAAGAAAAAGAGCTGACAGTTTTTACAGATTGAAAATATTTGAATCATAATGCCTTATGATGACTGAAATAAAAAGTGAACCACTTGGTTCCAATTCCAGTAATAGCAGCAAAGCTGGAACTGAAAATTATAAACTCAGGGAAAAATATAAAAGCAGCTATTTCAGTGCACAGGAAAATGATGAAAAGAAAGCAGAGACTGCAGGGATTTGACCCTTAAAGGAAGAGAATTATGTTGGGAGAGATTCATATTTATAAGGCTCATCCTCAGAGGTCACAAGACACTAAGTGGCTAGAACTGAAGCCAGAAACTATGGTCTTACTGGCTTGAAGAGTTAAATGATGAGGTTTAAGTCTATAAGACAGGCTTGAAAGTGAGAGGGGAATCCAATAAGTGTGTGTGTGTGTGTATTTGTGGGGGAAACCACAGAGGAAAGAACCATCAAATCTGTACATAAACTCTTATCAAATCTTTGTCTCACTCCTTAACTGTACTTACATGAGGGAGACTTTATTTTATTTATTTATTTATTTGTTTGTTTGTTTGTTTGTTTATTTATTTATATTTTGTAACTTGATTGTATTCATTGATTAATATAGCTTTTGACATTTTCTTATGTCAGTATATATAAAGCTGATCCATTTTCCCCCATTCATTTTAATGATCACATAAAAATGGCTCTAAATTACAAATGAGTAATTTACTAATTTCATACCCAAAGTGTGCTAAGTTCCTTCTCATGAGGGAGACCTTAAATACCCCAGCATCACATAACAGCAGAGCTAATAGTGTGGTGAACTTAGCTGTTCTTCACCGTAAGGAAACAGCTTGGAATTAGTTCAGCCAAGTTAACTGCTTGCCATAACTAAAAACAATATTTTTCAGAGGAAGATGACAGAGCCCAGCATTCATAATATATTCACAAAGTTTACTTCAAGATAAAAAATGAATATATATGCAAAGAAATATGAACAATCGAATGTAGAGTCAAGAGAAAGGTATTAAATAAACCATAAACTGGAAATGTCCACATGTTGCAATTGCAGATAAGGACTTTAAAGTGCCTAAATTAAATATGTTCAAGCACTTAAAGAAAAATAAGTTTGTACTAAGAAAAGAGATGTAAAATATCCATTTCTATCTATATCAAGAGAACCAAATGGAAATTATTTTAAATTTAAAAATAAAATCTAAATTAAACTTTTACTACAAGGTTTTAACAATATTTTGACAAGCTTAGAAAGAGTAGGTAAATTTAAATGCAGATCAATAATATTTATCCTAGCTGAAAAAAAGAGAATTATTTAATAAGCCATGTTCAGATAACATACAATAAAATGTCATGTTATAACCTGGAGCATGTGGCACAGTTGCTCTACATGGATATGCCAAAGAAGAGGAAAAACCTATGTGTAGAAAATGTAGTTGAAGAAATGAAAAACAAATTTCCTGAGTGTGGTTAAAAAACAACTTAAAGAACAAAGTATATCCCAAGAAGCTAGAAACATCAATCAGAAAGGACATATGCACCCCTATGTTCATAGCAGCACAATTTACCATAGCTAAGATTT
Organism: Murina feae; assembly: GCA_004026665.1. Taxonomy (NCBI): domain Eukaryota; kingdom Metazoa; phylum Chordata; class Mammalia; order Chiroptera; family Vespertilionidae; genus Murina; species Murina feae. Next base: position 15,783 of record PVJC01019027.1, read on the forward strand.
GGAAACAGCCTAAGTGCCCATCAGCAGATGAGTGGATTAAAAAACTATGGTACATCTACACAATGAAATACTACGCTGCAGTAAAAAAGAAGGAATTCTTGCCATTTGCAACAGGATGGATGGAACTAGAGAGCATTGTGCTAAGTGAAATAAGCCAGTCAGAGAAAGATAAATATCATATGATCTCACTCATTTGTGGAATACAGAGAACAACATAGACTGATGAACAGGGATAGATCCAGAGACAGAGAAGCAGCAATCGGTCTGGGTCTGTTGATCCCCGGAGGGAGGGTGAGGTGAAGGAGGGTGGGGTTTGGGGGGAGAGATCAACCAAAGGACTTGTATGCATACATATAAGCCAAGCCAATGGACTCAAACAACAGGGGGATAAGGGCATGAGTGGGGCGGGGGAGGATTGGGAGATGAGGACACATTTGTAATACCTTGACCAATAAAATAAAGAAAAAAATAAAATTAAAAATAAAAATTAAAAAAAGAACAAAGTAGATCAGAAACTCAAAGCATGACATAAAGAAACATAAATGCTCTAAATGTATCTGAATAAAACTTTCAAAAAGTGAAGATGAATAGAAAACTAGAAAGAAACTAGATAAAAATAGATGCCTTACAATCTGGGTAACAATAACTGTGGGAGCCCCTTACACATCCAGTGTGGTTCAGGGTTCCTGTTCAGGGTTCGAGTTCTGGAGGAGGCTGCACACAAAATGAAGAGAGAGAGAGTAGAAGGGAATCAATTTGGAAACTGGGGGGCCAGGCAGAAGCCTACCTCTAGTGGGGATGACTGTCCCACCCGGCCCGCTCCTCTTGTTGCCATTTGTCTGACGCATGCTTGTTACTAGCTTTGAGGGTTGACCAGATGGCCCCGTTTTTTTTTTCTTTTAAAAAATCTTGTATCTGCAGACCAGAAACAAACATAAGAATATAAGAACAAAAAATGTTTAAGTCCCAATTTCAATGTCCAATATTTCTGAGTCCAAGTTCCAATGTCCAATAGTTCCTTATGTGTACATGTCAGCATTGATACTTCAGTTCTGGATGGTGAACAAATGATGGCAATGCAGGTCCAACCTTCTCTGGTTTGGTCCTGAGCAACCTGCAGCGATGTATAGCTGCTGACTGCTAGCATGGCAAAGCGTAGTCAGGCTGCTTCCATCCCTGGATTGTTTTTCCTCTTGTCTTCATAGCTTAAGGTGACCAGACATCCCGCTTTTGGCGGGACAGTCCCGATTTTTAACAATTTGTCCCATGTCCCGCGGCGTTTTAAAAAAGTCCTGATATTTGGAAAGAGACATATGTACTACTCTTTGTAATATTTTAAGTAATAATAATAATAAAAAGAACTCCCCGGTCTATGGTGTCCCACTTTACCAATGTTAAAATCTGGTCACCTTAACATAGCTGCAGCATTCCTGAAATAACTACTTTTCTTCAAAAACATTGTAAGACAAGAGATAATGAAAAGGTATTTGTAAAGTATTATAGGGAAAATCATACCTGTCTACCAAATATTCTATCTAAATAATTGAGAGAAAAAAATACTATGTCTATGGATACTCAATACTGTTAAGATGTCAATTTGCCCCAAATTAACATATAGAGTGCAATGTCAATGAAAATTTCAACAACAACCTGTTGAATAAGATGACACCCTGGCGTGTAAGATGACCCCTGACTTTTGAGAAGGTTTTCCTGCATTAAAAAGTCATCTTATACACCGGAAAATACAGTACATGTATTTCTTTTACTCCTGAAGTAAATTTAAAATTTCCTAAATTGTTAATATCTGTCACAAATTTTTGATAAATCAAACACTGTCTAAATTGCTATTCATGAGAAACCCTATTTTAAAAGGAACCTTGTCAAGATTCCATTCTATAGGAAAGCAAAATTAATCAAAACTTTTGTATCTTATTGCCTTTCATGTGTGAGATTCAACTATAATTCTGTTATTGGGAATCAGGAAGGTATTCCCTGAATGACGATATGGGTCAAGTTCACCTTTATGCTTGTTAGAGGAGATGCTCATTCAGAGACCCTTAGCTTAATGACCCAGCGCCTTCCGAGTAAGTTACAGTCTGAGGCCTTAGCAGGGACTTTTGAAGCTGCATTAGCCTATAAGGCCACAAGGGAAACATTAAATTAACAAAAGAGAAGGAAACCACCTCTCAAGTCAATGATACCAATGAGCTCCTAGCCCACGAGTCTGTTGGCTTTACAGCATTCCTTAGCTGAATAACACTACAGAGTTGTGTTTTGGTAAGATTTGTGTAACTTCTGCTGTCATTTAACTCTTGCTCCTGTCTAAATCTGTGAAACAGTATTCCATGGTAATAACTTTTGTGTGGTTAGATAATTATTATGCCATACTCACCATGCTCGGAGGTGGAATCCCCTTTGCTGCAAAGTGGAAACTGGCTCTAATCAGATGAGCAGGCAGTAGAGAACCCTGAGTCTGGATCTCAAGAGAGAAATGAGAGACAGCTATGATTTCAGATGTCATGATGATATGTGAAAACATGACATGCGTGTGGTTACCCGAAGAGTGTTTTAAATCAGAAATCCAGAGAGCTAAGATAAAACCTTTGAATCACCAAAGCAGAGCAGCAAGAAGATGCAGTAGATGTAGAAAACAATATGCTGAAACTAAGAGAAGACACACTTAACTGGAAGTTACAATGGGAGTACAGAGGCCAATTATCAGAGTGGTGCAATATTGATAAGTAAATAATTTTAATAACACTTCAGGAGGAAGACATAACTCAAAAGAGAATTGTGGGGGTTTTTTGTCTTGTTTTTAAGAAAAGAGATAGTTATGTATGCTTACAGATAGAAGGAAAGGACTGGGTAGAATGTAAATATTGAACTCATTCTGAGTTAGGGTAGGAAAAGATCAAAGGTGCATAGAAATAGATGTTAACTTTGGTGGGGAGAGGGCGATCATTGCTCTAGGATGGGAGAACAGCCTGGGGATGGATATGGATAATTTGTACCTGATAGGTAGGAAGATGATAAATTTCCTAGTCAGGGGCCTTTATATTCTTTCTATAAATTAGGAGACATTGTTATCTCTAGGAATCAAAGGGTGGTAGTGAGTCAAGAAGCTGAAGATAATGGTCAACATTTCTTTTTATCAATAATGTGGGCTACCTGATCTTTCCACAGACCTCCTATCACTGAATAGATTTGAAACCAGGGGTAAAATGCTAGTATGTATTTCATTCTTTTAATTTTTTAAAAATTTATCTCAAAAGCTATCATGCTAATAACAATTTCTATAGCATTCTATCATGTTTCCTATGCCCCTTCATACATATATACCAAGACTTTAATTAGTGATAATATTTACAAAATGTGATTATTCCAAATATTATTCATTAAACCCCAATTTTCTCAATTTTGTATCTGAATAGTTTTTCCTGTAGTTGATGTAGAAATGTCCCACTCACGCTTTTTACTAATTGAATAGCATCCAATAATATGCTTTTGCCAACTGGATTCAGTCATTTCTGTCCAAATGAACATTTATGATTTTTTCCTTCTACAAACAATACATGGTGAATAACAGCATACACATCTTTGTGTACATACACTGTAATTTCTATAGGATTGCTCAGATTTTAATATTTACACATATATTGTTTGGACATTTGAATTTTAATGCATTATTTTCCAAAGTGTTCTAAAAATTTTCACTCCCCCCCCCCCCCGGATATTCATTAAAACCCACTTCTTTGCATCCACATCAGCACTGAACATTGCTGTTTGCTGGCTGGTTTGGGGTGGGGCGGAATTGTGGGAACATAGCTCCCTTTTGTTCCCATGTGACTGAAAGCTAATAAAAATTGCTTAAATATTAGCAAATGAATTTATGGAAAGAGTTCCCTGATTATAAAGGAAATAAGCTGGTTCAAACAATCCTTTGGTCTCATTTAGTGCTTTGGGGAGACAATCTAGTTTTTCTGTTTAGAAATTAATTCACACATGTTAGCCTACTATGCTGGTCTGGACTGAAATAAGAACTTCAGTAATGTGGGCATATGCAATTAATTCAATTCATAGTTTTGGAATCTGGACCAAAATTATTTATGTTTTATTGCCCTGGAGACTTAAACTATTTTAACCCTGCCTGCTATGATGTGTTATGAGAGAGTAAAAGACTTACAAGGAATGGGGTGGCTGGCTATGATGTCTTTTAAGATGGTATATACTTAGTATCATCATGAATGTCTCAGAATTTACTGAAACAGAGTTCATATAAATTCACTGATTTTGGAGCTAATGGTGGTTAAATCCCCCTATGGTGGTCTGAAACTTGCTTATTTATTTTTATATCTTCTTTTTCTTTATTTATTCTTCTTCTTTAAATGGTGATGGAACTTGCTTTCAAATAACTTGTCTCCTTCTAGATTCTTCTTTCCTCATGTGCTACCAATATTGTATTATTCATAATTCATAAAATCAAGTTAGCAAAAGCATGAGGTCTGTCCTACACATACATTCCTTTCTGTGATAATTCAATCCACTTTATTGAATTAGAATCCCTTTCCCCCATTTCTGCCTGTGACAGTCAAGTGACAGGACTCAGCTCAATGTCTACTCTTTCCTGAAGTATTCCCCAGGGTTTATTTTGTATTTTTTTAATTTTTTCCCACTTTTATCTATTAGGATACTATATTTTGTATTATTGCTGCCTTCCTTACTCAATTTTAGGAGTTTTGAGGTCAGAGACTATATCTTACACATCTTTCTATTTGGGAACCATTTGTATTATTTGACATCCAGCTCAATGCATTGCACATAGGAGATACTCAATAACAGTTGAATGAATGAAAATATATGTGGAAGATAGAGTAGGCTGGCTAAACCAGGTTAGGGAAGGTGCAGCTGTCAATGTCTACTGCTGGTTATAAATCTTGGGAAAACTGTATAAAGGGCTTCAGGATATAATGACATTTGCAGTGGGTCAGATCACCCTATTCTAAAATCTCCTGAAAATAAAACAAACCAATAGATTGATTATACACACGAAATATGAAACTGCAAGGGAAACCAGCCTAATTTGTTCTCTTCTCATGAGTGTTAATCACATTTTGCCAAGTGCTTTCATATTTACAATATATTTCCTGTTCAAACATCCCATATATGCAATTGGAGGAATTTTTCAATTTTAACCTAGTCACATATGATTTATATATATTTACTTTTATGGTTTTAAAAAGCATAGTTAAAAGTTTTTAAATATTTATCACTATTCAAGTATTAGTTTCAAGCATGGGATATATTTCTAAATTAAGAGAATATATGTCAGAAAACTTTCTATCAGTAACAGCCTGATGTGTGTTAGTCTAGAGAAGTGTGCCTCATTATTAAAGTTCTGCTTGTACACTTACTCTTATAAGTTCTTTTGTTTCATAACTAAGATAAATCCCTGAGACTGATACTATCTAAACTAATAAAAGTGTAATATTGAAATTAACCGCCCCTTTGGGACGCCTAAGCCATGCCCACCAGCCAATCAGAGTGGCTGTATGCAAATTAACCCAGCCAAGATGGAGGCCGGCAGTCATGGAGCTAGAGTAAACAGCAGGCTTCCGTTGCACCAGCGATGGAGGAAACTGCCTGCCTAGGCCAGCTGGGCCTCTAACTAAGGCAATATTCTTTCAATTATAGAAGCCACAGAGCTGAAGCCAAAAGGAGGCTTCGTTACCTGCCTAGGCCTCAGCTTAAAGCAACAGTTTCAATTATAGAAGATAAATAAACTCAGAAACCTGCTTCCAGCCAGCCTTGCTGGGACCTTGGGTCAATGGGAGTTGTGGGCAACCTGAAAACAGCCCTCAGGCTCACACCCAAGCTGGCCACACCCCAATGGGGGGCTTGGATAGCCTGCAAACAGCCATCAGCCCCTCACCTAGGCCGCCCAGGCACCCCAGTAGGGACCCAAAACCTGAAGGAGCTGTGGACAGCCTGAAAATGCCCCTCAGCTCCTCATCTAGGCTGCCCAGGCACCCAAGTAGGGACCCAAAACCTGAAGGGACTGTGGGCAGCCTGAAAACGGCCCTCAGTCCCTCACCCAGGCTGGTCACACCCCAATGGGTTGAGGGTCCTCACTGGGGGGCTTGGACAGCCTGAAAACAGCCATCAGTCTCTCACCCAGGCTGACCAGGCATGCCAGCAGGTGGACATCCCCAGAGGGATCCCAGACTGTGAGAGGGCACAGACCAGGCTGAGGGACCTCCCAATTGCACAAATTTTTGTGCACCGGGCCTCTAGTCTATATATATATATATATATATAAAGAGCCAGGGGCCATCGCAACTGAACAGATGACCAAAAGGACAACTGAACAGGCTGAGTGTGGCAACAAGGCTGGCAGGGGGGTTAGTGAAGGATGACCAAACAACAGAGCAACAGGCTGCATGGTGCGACCAGGCTGGCAGGAAGGGCAGTGAGGGACAACCAAATGACTGAGCAGCAGGTTGTATGGGGTGACCAGGCCATCAGGGTAACAGGTTAGTGAGGGATGACCATGGTGGCGGGGGGGGGGGGGGGCAATTAAAGGCAATGAGGCCAGTAGGAGGGCTGTTTGGGGTGACCAGGCCGGCAGGCAGAGATCGTTAGGGGTGATCAGGCTGGGAGGAGGGCCAGTAGGGGTGATCAGGCAGGCAGGCAGGTGAGCAGTTAGAAGCCAGAGGTCCTGGATTGTGAGAGGGATGTCCAACTGCCAGTTTAGGCCCAATCCTCTAGTCCTATATAATCCTATATAATAAAAGGATAATACGCAAATAGACATAGCGACCGAACAACTGGTCACTATGATGGGCACTGACCACCAGGGGGCATTCATGGAACATTGAAGGCGTTGGCCGCAGGGGGATACTGGAGCAGGTGAGCGGGTGTGCGAGACCTAGCGGGGTGCCGGTTACTGTCATTGGGGTGAACTTCTGGCGGTTACTGAAAATTCTTTGCTCCTGCATGCTGAAGTCCCCCCACTGCTCACACCTGCTGCCGGTGCCGGCTCTGCTCACACCCACTGCTGGCACCAGAGCCGCCGCTCATATCTGCTGCCGGTGCCTGGATCCAGCCCTGATCACTCAGTATCAACAGCAGGTGCAAGCAGCAGCTGCAGCCCCAATCGCCCCTCAGGGCTTCTCCACCTCCCCCTGGTCCTGAGGGGCAATTGGGACCAGCAGCCTCCTCTTGTACCCGCTGCAGGTGCAGTCCCCAATCGCTCAGTGCTGCCAGCAGGTGGTAGCAGTGGCAGTGGCAGTGTAGCTGCTGGCAGACAGGGGACTAGGGTCCATGCAGGAGAGGCCAGGCAGGGGCTCAGAGGATGGTCTGAGACCCGCCCCTGTGCCTACTGCAGCCTCACAGGCCACAGTTCCTTTTAAGGTGCATGAATTCATGCATTGGGCCACTAATGTAATCATAATATTTAAAATAGATTATTATCAACTGCTTCTGAAATTATCTATAATAATAAGAGGGAAATATGCTAATTAGACTGGATGTTTTCTGGACATCATTCTAGATGTCTTTCCTAATAAAGCTGGGGCTGGGGTAAGCCAGCCCGGGTCCTGGGTGCCTTCAGGTGGCCAGGGGGAAGCCAGCCCCGGTCCCAGGTGCCTACCGGCAGCCAGAAAAGGCCTACTCTTGCACAAATTTTTGTGAATCGGGTCTCTAGTAATATATAGTTTAAACAAGTGTGAAAGCTAGACTCTCTGCAAATGCTAATACAGAACAGTTCATATATGAATTTTGAAAGAGGCTGGAGGAAGAACTTTCTCATATAGACAGATGAATTAGGATACTTACCTGACAGGGTCATCACTGCATTTCTTATCAGAAAAAATGGATTTCTACTGCAGGGCTGGAAAGTACTGAAAAAACCCCTCAAGTAGGCTATAGCATTCAATGAATCATGTCATAAATTGAATGGGAAGAGAATCTGAGCATCTCTTGGAGAATGGGGAGTGAGAAAGGGGCCTGCAATATCAGGCATGCGAGATGAAGAAAAATACCTGATGCCAACGAAGAGAGCTTTTGGGCTTGAGGTAGAAAATTGAATGGTTACATTTAAGTGAGTGCTTCAGTAGCATTTTACATAAAAAATCCATCTTTTTTTCAGAGTAATATACTGTGCTAAATATTGTGTACATCATCTAAATTATTTGTCCCAGTTAAACATTACGGATGGAAATTCAATCCTTGTGGAAGTAGTCAGCTTTAACAAAGTGGCCAATGCTTAATACTAATGCTATTTACTTTTTTGCAGAAATAACTTAAAAGGCATTGAATTTATGCTAGTAATTTAAGGTAGTTTAAATGAAACCAAATGAAAATAAGAAGGGAGGAAGGAAGGAAGGAAGGAAGGAAGGAAGGAAGGAAGGAAGGAAGGAAGGAAGGAAGGAAGGAAGTCATCTCAAGTAGAACAACCACTGAAAAAAAATGATTTCAGTGAGTTTGGAACTTATGGGCAGGCTGAGGTTCTATTGAATTTGTCAAGATGCACTAACTTTTGGGGAGATTGTAGTATCAACTGGACTTAGGGATTCCTATTGCCTACAGCACAATAAGAGTTTCAGTTAGTGTCAGGGAAGATCAACCATTTTGAGAAATATTTGAATTTTGATTCCGTCCATGAATTCTGTGTCTACATGACCTGATTTAGTGCAGGAATTTTGATACTTTGATTTTTGTATATACCATGCATCTCTAGGCCTTGAAGAATTATATTACAGTCTACTAGAGGCCTGGTGCATGAAATTCATGCATGGAGGGGGGTTTACCTCTGCCTAGCCTGCACTCTCTCCAACATGGTACCCCTTGAGGGATGTCCAACTGCCCATTTAGACAGTTGGGATCAGGCCTAAACGGGCAGTTGGACATCCCTCCCACAATTGAGGACTGCTGGCTCTGAATCACTGCCTTCCTGCCTGATTGCCCCTAATCAGTTCTGCTTGCCAGCCTGGTCACCCCTTAACCACTCCTCTGCCAGCCTGACAGATGCTTAACAGCTCCCCTACCAGCCTGATTGTCCCTAACTTTGCCCCTGCTGCTGGTCCGGTCACCCCTAACTACCCTCCCTTGCCTGCCTGGTCACCCGTAACTGGTCCCTCCCAACCGCCCTCCCCTGCTGACCTGATTGCCCACAACTACCCTCCCTTGCAGGCCTGGTCCCTCTCAACCTCCCTCCCCTGCTGGCCTGATGGCCCACAACTGCCCTCCCCTTCTGGCCATCTTGTATTCACATGGGAGCAGCCATCTTTGACCACATGGGGTGGCCATCTTGTGTGTTAGAGTGATGGTCAATTTCCATATTACTCTTTTATTAGATAGGAAGATAATTCTTTTCTAGTTTAGAAATATTTGGGTTTAGAGCAAAGAAATGTGAACATACAGGGTAGGGCAAAAGTAAGCTTATAATTGTTTTTATGGAAAATAATCCAATAATTAATAAATAATAATGCAATAATAAACTCTGTTTCATGGACTCATAACTGTAAACCAAGTTTTGCCCCACCCTGTATTTAGAAATAAGGAATTGCTTTAACATTTATCTTGTTGATGGCATGAAGGAAGTAAAGGGGAAGTAAAGGGTGGAAGAATAAAAACATTTTATTTAAAAGATTATCCTATATAATTAAAGACTAATATGTAAATTGACCTAATGGCCGAATGGCCAGTTGCCATGATGCATATTGACCACCAGGGGGCAGACACTCAACATAGGAGCTGCCCTCCGTTGGTCAGTGTGCTCCCAAATGGGGAGCGCTGCTCAGCCAGAAGCTGAGCTCATGGCTGGTGAGTACAGTGGTGGTGGCAGGAGCCTCTCCCACCTCCACAGCCATGCTAAAGACTGCAGTCTTAGGTCCGCTCCCTTGGGGGAATGGGCCTAAGCCATCAGTTGGACATCCACTGAGGGCTTCTGGACTGCAAGAGGGTATACAGGTCAGGCTGAGGGACCTGCCTGACTGCATGAATTTCATGCACCGGGCCTCTAGTTATTTAATTTTTTTTCCTTAAATGTTTAAAAATTCTGTTATTTGAATTATACTACTGTCAATAGTGAACAGGTTTTTGTTTTGTTTTGTTTTGTTTTTTAGAAAACTCACAAAGCAAGAACTCATAAGAATGATATTTATTTCATATACAGTGACAGCTTGTATTTTAATTTTATCCATGTTTCTAAAGATTTTAAAAACAGCTGAGCTGAGACTAATCTTTAAAAAGATGAGATATGAGCTTTAAAATTTGAATTACTTTTCAGAATGCATTTTAATACATTTTCTTATCTGGATAAATGGACTCCTAAGATGATAATGTGAAAGTAAATTAACATTACATCTTCTTGTGTCAATTAATGCTTTCATATTGCTAGCCACGTTATTTTGTTTGGCAGTATTTCAATGACTGTTTCAGTTAAGGAGTTTATTGGTCCTTTTTCTTTTTATATTTTAAGATTTTTATTTGAATAGTCATATAAGAAGCCATATAGGCCAGAATGTGAAGGGCAGCAGCCTTACAGGAAGAGGGAGAAGGATGAACACAGCCTCTAAAATATGCAAATGTGCAATGGATTTTTGCAATGGCAAATAGACCAAATGATGTTATTGGTCTACTTGGAGACAAATTTATTACCAAATGGTATACCAAAGGATTTCTGAGGAAAATGAGCAGAAAATTGAACAAAATTACACTTTTCTTCAACTTATAAGTCTTTGATGTTTAAAGACTTATAAATGAAGTAAGCTAGTCAGAGAAAGAGAAATACCATATGATCTCACTTAGATGTGCAATCTAATGAACAAAATAAACTGAGAAACAGGCATAGATACATGGAACAGACTGACAATGGTCAGAGGGGAGAGGTATTGAGAGGCTGGATTAAAAAAGGTGAAGTCATATACATATATATATATATATATATATATATATATATATATATATATATATATATATTAGGGGCCTGGTGCATGAAATTCGTGCACTGGGGGGGGTTGTTCCTCAGCCCAGCCTGCCCCCTCTCACATATTGAGAGCCTTCAGGGGGTGTCCTTGGGGAGCAGGGCTAAGCCGCAGTCTGGCCTCCCTTTGTGGGAGGTGACCAGCCCCTGACCCCACTGCTGCAGCCACTACCAGTTACCGCAGCCACCAAGGTGTTTTCATCAACCTGGACTCGAGTCCCTTCACCACAAAAAAATGACAACTTTCTTTAGGTATTTTTAAGATGTGTCTTTCATAGGATATGACCTTTCTTTCTTTCTTTCTTTCTTTCTTTTTCTTTCTTTCTTTCTTTCTTTCTTTCTTTCTTTCTTTCTTTCTTTCTTTCTTTCTTTCTTTCTTTCTTTCTTTCTTTCTTTCTTTCTTTCTTTCTTCTTTTTTTCCTCACCTGAGGATATGTTTCCATTGAGTTTTAGAGAATGTGAAAGAGAAGGGAAAAACAGAGAGAAACAGCAAAGTGAGAGGAACACTTTGATTGGTTGTCTCCTACATATGCCCTGAACTGGGTCCTGGCCAGGAAGGTTCCTGCAACCTAGGTACATGGCCTTGGTCAGAATTGAACCCAGACCCTGCAGTCAGCAGGCCGAGGCATTATGCACTGAACCAAATTGGCTAGGGCAGGATATGACAGTTCTTAGCCCTCCAGCAGTGGACCTTAATTATTTTTCTCCAGGAGTGTGGTGGAAAAACCCTAGATCACCTTTTTGGATTCTTATTACCCAAGTTACTAAGAACATTACCAGTGGCATACAGGGAGCTTAGCCAATGAGTGGTAAGAAAAGGTGTTCCCTCTGTAGTTCACTCAAATCATCAGCTCCATCCCTGCCCCTCCAATTCCAGCTCCACCCCTGCCCAAGCCTGTAACTTCTGGCTGAGGATGCAGGCCTGAGCAGGGGACCCCCAGACCCCTGAAATTGCCAGCTCTGACCCTGCCCAGGCCTGCAGCCTCTGGCCAAGGCTACAGGCATGGGCAGAAGACACCCAAGCCCCTCTAATCACTGGCTTCACAGAGCCCAGGCCTCTGCAATTACCAGCTCTGATCCTGCTCCCTGCCATCACCAGCTCTGCCCTTGCCCCACTGGCAGCCTCTGGCCAAGGCTGCAGGCCTGGGCAGGGAACCCCCAGACCCCTGCTTTCCTGGCTCCATTGGTGCCCAGACTTTTGCGATTGTAGGCTCTGCTCCTGCCCCTCTGATAACTGGCTCTGCAGAGTCCAGGCCCCTGCGATCTCAGGCCTTGCCCTTTCCCAGGCCTGAGGCCTTTGGCCCAGGCCTTATGCCTGGGTAGGGCACCCTCATACTCCTTTGATCACCAGCTCTGTCCCTGCCCCCTCTGATCACCGGTTCCACCCTTGCCCATGCCTGAGGCCTCTGGTGAAGGTCTTTGGCCTGGGTAGGGGACCCCCAGCCCCATCTGATTGCCTGTTATACCCCTTGAACCTCCCTTTTCCTTCACCACCTTCCTGGCTAACAGGCCTGACCATTTTAGTGGCGGGGCTGTGCCGGACTGGGTGCCTGCATTTTGTGCTTATGGGCGCTGCCATCTTGTGGCTTTGGAGGTGGCCATCTTTGTGACTGAGTGATGCCAAATTTGCAAATTACTCTTTTACTAGATAGGATAGTAGTCCTTGGGTTACATCAGACTTGACATACGTCATTTCGTGGTTAAGTCATCATCTCCCATTTATTTATGAAAAAAAAGTTCCATCATTTTGACATATGTACATATGTGCTTTATTTTTATTTTTTATTTACCACAAGTAAAGGTCAAGAATTGTTATCTTTCTTTTATTTATTTATTTTTTTTTACTGTTTCACTTTATTACTGCTGTGTATGTATTCCATGTGAGTGACATAGGAGCTTATGTAGGAGGTTTCTGACTTATGATGAAAATAGCTTTAAGTCATGACATAGGAACAGATCTCTGATTAGAAGACACTGTGTAAAATTTCTAGCAGCCATTTGTGGTCTTTTCAAGCTATGTATGGGGAGTCTCACAAACACTCTGTATAGAGGCAGAAACAGATGTCCGCATTCTGATGTAAGTGTGCATATGTTTCACTATCCACTATACCTCTTTCAGCCAATAGGGAAACAAAATGGGGGTAGATATGAATAATGATGATTAAAGCTCCAGGTAAACTATTATTAACCATTATATAACTTCACCATAATCTAATAAACCCATGAGATAGATAAGTTGTTTCCATTTTACTGATGAGAAAACAGAAGTTTAGAGAATTTGAATAACTCTAAATCATGCATATAGTAAGTGAACATTTTAAAATTTTAACCAAGATCGCTTTTTCTATTTTTTAAAATGTTACATATTTATTTATTTGTTTGTTTGTTTTAGGGAGAGAGGGAGGGAGGGAGAGAGAGAGAGAGAAACTTTGAACAGCCACCTTCCCTGCTGGGGATATCCCTCTACTGGGAATGGTTCCCACAACCCAAGCATGTACCTTGACTAGGAATTGAACTTGTGACCTTTTGGTGCATGGGATAACAATCAATCAAATGAGTCACACCAGCCAGGGCCAAACTTTATTTCTTAAGGGATAATAATATTCCCTTAAAGGGTTGTTATAAGATTAAGTTAGAAAATACATTGAGAATAGAAAACAAGATGGCGGCATAGGGTAGACACTGTAAATGCAGCCATGAACAACTATTTCAGAAAAACCATGAAAAGAACACATGGACACCACTCGCACCCACAGGAAGGCTGGCTGAGTGAAAATCCTACAACTAGAGAAGAGTCTGAGACTCAGAGGAGCAGCGGAAGCAAAGTACAGAGGTACGGAGGCGTGCGCACGGGGTTTGGGGAAGGGCTGGCGCCGGGGGACGCGGTTCTTTTCCAAATCGGAGAGAGCCACAAGTCCCCCGCGCCTCTGAACTCCAGTTCCAAGTGAGTTTCTGAGGACCCCGACACCCGGAGAAGGGGTACTGACTGGCACCGGGAGGAAACCCAAAGCGGGTTTCTCTCAGCGTTGCTTGCAGCAATTACCGTGGGACACAGAGATCTGGTGTTTCTCAGCGCAGGGCTGAAAAGTGCCATAGCTATTTGCTCTGCCCTGCCCTGCAAACTCCCCGAGGCCCCACCCCTCCCAAGCTGCATCAGAGGCTTTTGCAGATAAAAGACTGAGTAGCCTAGGGCAGAGGCTTAATCAACACCTCCTTAAAGATACAGGAGCCAGCCTCACCCAGTGGCCAGAGTGGGACTAACCTAAACAAAACAGATTCATAAGGAACACACTCGGGGCAGATGCAGTGAGCATAAAAGCTCCACTGAAACAACTCTTGCCCCATAAGGGTGTCTCCAGCACAGAAGTTCTCCCACTGTAGACACAGCTGACTCTCATAACCAAGTGGCTTAGAGGTTAATCCCTCGCAGTGATCGCCTAAATCAGAAAAGGAAGCAGCCAAAATGCGGAGACGAAACAGGTCACAAATGACAGAAATGGAGAAAAGAAAAACGACAGGATATAGAGTTCAAAACCACGGTTATTAGGTTTTTCAAGAAAATGCTAGAGACTGCCGATAAATTTAGTGAGATCCTCAATGAATCTAATGAGACCCTAAAGGATATGATAAAGGACCAACTAGAAATGAATCATACACTGACTGAAATGAAGAATATTATACAGACATCCAACAGCAGATGAGAGGATCGCAAGAAGCAAGTGTAAGATATGAAATATGAAGAAGCAAAACCCACCCAGCGGGAAAAGCAAAAAGAAAAAAGAAAAGAAGAAAAAAAGAAAAAGGATCAAAAAGTATGAAGATAGTGTAAGGAGTCTCTGGGACAACTTCAAGCGCACCAACATCAGAATTATAGGGGTGCCAGAAGAAGAGAAAGAGCAAGATATTGAAAACCTATTTGAAGAAATAATGACAGAAAACTTCCCTCACCTGGTGAAAGAAATAGACT
>PVJC01019028.1:0-30647 GCA_004026665.1 Murina feae
CATCACACTATAATTAGGCAAACACTGCAGCTGGGTTTGCTGGTATTTTTCTGTTCAAGACAACATTATTAAAAACTAGAGGCCCGATGCACGAAATTTGTGCAAGACTAGGCCTTCCTTCCCCCAGCTGCCAGCACTGGCTTCCCTCTGGCACCCAGGACCCAGGCTTCCCTCGCAGCCCTGGCTTCATCTGGAAGGTCATCTGGAAGGATGTCTGGTCTAATTAGCACATTACCCTTTTATTATTATAGATGTGTAAACAGGAGAAAGCAGTGGGGGCCCCCTTTGGACCTTACGGTCACAGGCCCCCACATCTCCGTAGCTTTTCATAGAATCAGCCACTTGATTCTATACATAAAACCACACTATGCACATTTCGCCAATCTAACTCTCGTTTTTGGCATGGTCCACTCATTTCCCTAGGAACCTTGGGAATCACTGGAGTAATCATGGTTCTGTCACTTTAAACCAGTATAGCTTTAGGTAAGTTATTCGAGTCTTGGTCACTTCATCAGTCTAACAGATGTAACAATATCTATATCAAAATTAGGAAAATGAACTAAAAATAGTTGAAATAAAATATATTAAGTATTGCCCGGGCCGGGTGGCTCAGTTGATTGGAGCATCTTCCGTACAGCAAAAGGTTGTGGATTTGAGTTCCAGTCAGGACACATACCTAGGTTTCAGGTTCGATCCCTGGTTGGTGCAAGTATTGGGGGTGGGGTGGGGGCACAACTGATGAATGTCTCTCTCTCTCTCTCTCTCTCTGTCTCTCTCTCTCATTGAGATAATACTGCACATACTTTAAACAGTACCTGACACATAGAAAGTGGTCAAGATTGATAGCTAGTCCTGTCTACCTGCTGCTCTATTCTCCTCATCCAAGACATGCTGGGGAAAGCATGAAAGGAGTTTTTCTCAACACCGTTTATAGGTAAGAATCTTTCTGACCCAATAACCTGTCAGGATTTATCATCATGGTACATAAAGTCCATAATCCTGAAAAAGTCACAGTTTCTTAGTCCCAGCAATGACATTTCTGACAAAAGGTGCCATAGCCCTTGTTCTTGTGTACTACTTGACACATGGGGGAGAGAAATTTAAAATGTCTCCTCTGGGCCTTTTCTGTGTCCTGGCTCGTTTCTGCTCGTGGTCCCAGCATTGAGAACAAGGACTAATCCGGGATCTTAGACCTGGATGTGAAGAGACAAGGACTTAGGCCTCCATACCTGAACGCCAGGTGACTTCTGTTCATCACCCAACTCGGCCCTTTATTTCCCCTCCCCCCACAGCATCCGGCCATTCATTCTGTCAGTGTAGGTGACACCCCTGACTTCCAGGTTCCAAATCGCCTCCCAACCAAAAGGACCCTACAGGCAGACTGGCTTCTGAGAGCCCCGCCCCCAGCTCTGAGGAGCCCTGCAGCTCTGCTCACCCCTGGGTGCTTATGCAGAATCCACAGGTGAACGAAGAGGGAGGGGCTGGGTGTTATCAGCCCAACTCCCCCACCAGCACCACAGAGGTTCAGAGGTTTAGTCTTCAAAAGCTACTTAATAGTCCTGCAAACTCTCCGTGTCTTAAAACAACACCCAGTATCCATGACAACACTGGGTGAAAACAAAACCAAAGCAGGAATCAGCTGTTTAATTCTCAAGTCCATGGGACGAGGCGCATGTTCTCTGTCCACAGGAAATCTGGTAGGATGCATAGTAGGTCCTAATGAAACATTTCTATTTACAAACTGAGAGAAGACAGGGCAAACCCATGTCAACACGGCTTTATTAGCCCTGTTTTGAAAATGGAATTTTATTATTTTATGTCGAAAGCTGTCAATTCAAGAACAGAAGAAACCCACGGGACTGAGTCCATTTACACGGTACTGGTGTGTGGCCTGATACCTGGGTAACCCCCAGGGGGCACCAAAGAACTACTTCTATTTTTAGCACACAGGGGTGTAAGAAATCCTGGGTGCTCTTTCCAGGCCACATAAATGCCAGTAGATGGGTCTTATTGCTCAGGCCTCATAAATGCCAGAAGATGGGTTCTACTGTACAGCCTTCCTGGGATCAATCCAGGGCACAGGGAGCTGGGGTCCTGAATTATTTATCCGTAATCCGGCTTGGCCAAATTTAAGGGTAAACATATCAAGGTGCTGAGCACGTCAAGAGTGGAAGCAGGAGTTTCGAGCCACAATGACAGATTCTTGTTGAGCAGCAAATGGTTGTGGCTGAGCCGCCTCACACCACAGACAGTATCCAGATGTGTAGAGACAGTATCCAGATGTGGTCCAAGCCAGCTTACAGAGAGGATAATGCCAGCCACGTGGACTGGATTCCCTGGGCTCAGGAGCCAGTTAAACCTCCTGAATTGATCTGAGAAGTAAACCAGGGCTAAAAATGGCGAGACAGCCGAATAGCGGCCTCAGGCCACTCACTGCCCACAAACCACAGCGCTCAGCACACAGCTAATAGCGCAGATGCTTATTGGGGCACATGCTCGTACGAGAGGCACCATCATGGTAAGAACGCCCACACCAGAGCAAGCCACGCGTCATAGTTTTATAAACCATCACTACCAATGGGACTCCTTCTAGTTGGGATAACAACTAACCATGTGACTTACCTTCTCGAAGTCTCGGAGAGCCTGGGTCTGCACCTGAGGGGGTTTTTCAAATGCTCTCAGGTAATGTGTCTGCCCAAAGGGCACCTTCTCACCACTTCTCCAGGCCTGTGACTGCGCTGGAGGGCCCCGATCTTTACTGTCACTGAGGAAAGCTGCCAGTGAAACAGAACAACAGATGATGTCACATAATGGTGGCACTGTGATCACTGTAGATTAACATACACAACTACAAATGCTCATTTTAAGGGACTCTGAAGTCCCTCACATGTCCCAATTATAAACTTTCCCCCACATTGTGCCTGTGAACTATCTGTGCTCTGAGGCTGGTATGAAAAAGGCAGGTCACTTAGCAAAGTGAAATCCTCAAATGATTAAGTTTTTATGAAAACCTGGAAAGAGAGAGCCACCTTCACACTGGTTTTGTAATTTAGGTAGATCTCTGGCTTACGTTAGGGCAGTAATGATGAGAAAGTATTATGAATACATTAATAACTATTATTTACTGGGTGCTTATTCCTTCACGGGCTCTGTTCTAAGAGCTCTTCCCACTTAACCTCACTTGTGAGCTTGACACTGTTCTCCTCCTCCTTTTAATGGTATATTGCAGTGACGATTTCTGGCAGACTCTATTTTAATCAACTTACAAGTGACTCTAACCTTGCCATTACAGAATCATTAAAAGTCTGAAGAGTTCACATACAGATTCCCTGCATGTGCTGGCCGGGTGAGGAGTTACATGCCACAGTGGCATGCTTGAAAATTCACACAAAGTTTGAGGACGCTGCCATGGTGAATTTAAAGGTCTGTGATCCAAGGGATTTATGACCAGCAGAAAATCAAGCATTGAACAAGACAAGGCCCATGGCTTCCTCACCTGCTGCATGCGTTGTTCTGGGTACCATCTCCCCATCATCCTCTGCAAAATAATCTCTGTAAAGAGAAACAAATACCTCATGACATAACCTGTCCACCGGGTCCCCAATCCCTGGGGCAACAAGACACCTATATTCTGTTTTCATTTATTTCTCCACAACTGTTCACTAAGCTCCTACTACATGTCAGGGACAGTGCTAAGTGCTGGAGATACAAAGACAAACCCCACTGGAAGGGTTTCTATCCTCCATAAGTACACCTAGAGATGGCTATAAACGAAACAATCCCACAAGTATTGAGTTACCAAGTGGCAAATGCTATAACGGAAAATGCACAGTAAATTAACTAGTAGAGAGACTGAAACTCAGAAAAGGGGACATTAAAGCGGAGATAAAGAGCCCTAACGGGTTTGGCTCAGTGGATGGAGCGTCGGCCTGTGGACTGAGAGGTCCCAGGTTCGATTCCGGTCAAGGGCATGTACCTTGGTTGTGGGCACATCCCCAGTAGGAGGTGTGCAGGAGGCAGCTGATAGATGTTTCTCTCTCATCGATGTTTCTAACTCTCTATCTCTCTCTCTTCCTCTCTGTAAAATATCAATTAAAATAATTAAAACTGAGGTAAAGAGAACATCAACCACGGCCTAGTCTGTTTGGCTCAGTGGATAGAGCATTGGTTTGCAGACCAAAGGGTCCTGGACCAAAGGGTTCTGGTCAAGGGCACGTACCTCAGTTGCAGGGTCCTCTCTGGCTGGGGCCCTGGTCAAGGTGTGTGCAGGAGACAACCAATGGTCGTGTTTCTCTCACATGGATATTCCTGTCTCCCCCTCTCTCTTCCACTCTCTCTAAAAACCGTCAGTCCCGGATCTGTCTCTTGCTTCAACAGTGTTTGGATGGAACAGACCCGGGGCCGCTCCTTCTTCCAGCCTCCGACCACTCTCCTGCGTCTGATCCAGTCACCACCTTCAGAACCACGTCCACACTGGGGGCTTTTTCTACCTTAACCCCTTGTTGCTCAACAGCCATGTGTGGAGGCTGCGGTCAAGCATCTGCAGGCCTCCTGCCCCTACCTCTCTCTGGGCTTCTAGTTTTACTGAGACACTGTGGCCCTCGAGGGCAGGGGCCCCTTCTTCCGAGAGTTGGCTAAGAAGTGTGAGGACGCTGAGCGGCTCTTAAAGCTGCAGAACAAGCGTGGTGGCCACATTCTCTTCCAGGACGTGCGGAAGCCTTCCCAAGGTGATGGGCAAAACTCAAGACACCCATGGGAAGCCACCCTGGCCTTGGAGAGGAACCTGAAGCAGGCCCTTTGGGAGCGGCATGCCCCGGGTTCTACCCATGCAGACCCTCAGCTCTGGCTTCCTGGAGAACCACTTCCAGGGGGAGGCGTGAAACTCATCAAGAAGATGGGTGACAGCTGCCTCGCCTCCGCAGGCCGCTGGCCCCAGGCTGGGCTGGGCAAGGATCTCTTCGAAAGACTCAACCACAAGCGAGACTTGTGAGAGGCCCCTCTGCATCTACTATGTTTTGAGGCACTGTTTTAGGCACAAATGTACAGTGAACAAAACACACAAAAATGCCCGCGCTTGCCCAGCCGGTGTGGCTCAGATGGTCGAGCATCATCCCATGCACCAAGGGGTCATTGGCTCGATTCTTGGTCAGGGCACATGCCCAGGTCTCGGACTTGATCGCCAGTAGGGGGCATGCCAAAGGCAGTGGATGGATGTTTCTCTCTCATTGATATTTCTCTCTCCCTCTCCCTCTCCCTCTTCCTCTCCCTCTTTCTCTCCCTCTCCCTCTCCCTCAAATCAATAACAACATATTTTTAAAAACTAAAAAAAAAAAAAAAAAAAAAAAAAGGCCCTAACCAGTTTGGCTCAGTGGATAGAGCGTCGACCTGCAGACTGAGGGGTCCCGGGTTCGATTCTAGTCAGGGGCATGTACCTTGGTTGCGGGCACAACCCCGGTGGGGAGTGTGCAGAAGGCAGCTGATTGATGTTTCTCTCTCATCGATGTTTCTAACTCTCTATCCCTCTCCCTTCCTCCTGTAAAAAAATCAATAAAATATATTTGTTAAAAATGCCTGCTCCCATGGAGCTTAGAGAAAAGGGGAAACAAAAGGAAAATGTATAGTTAGAAACTGGGGACAAGTACTTTTAAAAATTAAAGTGGAGATGAGGCTAGGGAGTGCGGGAAGCAGTGGGGTATGTGTGAAGACGTTCAGTAGGCGAGGTTTCTCTGAAAAGCGCTAAGGGTAGCCGTGGGGCAGGAGGGGAAGAATCTTCTAAGCAAAGAATAAAAAGCAAAGGCTCTTAGAAGGGAGGATGCCAAAGTGGTTTTAGAACAGCAAGGAGGACAGTGTGGCTGGGCAGAGTGAGCATGTGGTGAGTAGCAGGAGGTGAGGTCAGGGGACTAATGGAAGGCTGGACAGGCGCAGGCTGCATAAAGCCTTTTGGGACACCGAGAGGCATTTAGCCACTGGAGTCTTGTGCATCTGAAAGAGAGATGAACTGAGTGACAAATGTGTTAAAAGGGCTGGCTACTGTTTTGACACCAGACTGGCGGGTGGGGAAGGCAGAAACAGAGAGAGCATTGCAATAATCCTACAATGAGATGCTTTCAACATTTAGCTTATTCCTTAAACCTTGGCTACTCCCAGTTGGTTGCTGGAAAAATAATTCTGTAGACAGAGATTTAGAGGGCTTCTCTTTTTAAAAAGCCACTCACTCACAGGGAGGCATTTGTTCTGGAATTGTTGATGTTCTTTTTTCCCTGTCTCAGGTCTGTATCTTGGCACAAATCTTCACTTTGTTAATTTCCAGATGGACACGAAAGTATCAGAAAGGACACGTTCGTCTACACACACCACCTGCCAACTCTTGATGATGCAAAAGCAGATCACCAGTTGGTGGTTCCTTCCAGGCCCCCTGCCTCTTTCCTTTTCCACTTCTCATTAAACACTTTCCTTGTGAGTGAACAATGAAAGAGATAAAGGTACTACTTGGATATTGACACTATCAGCCAGAACAATATCTTGAAAAATCTGTAGAGACTAATACTTTTATACTTGGCTGCTTCTATTCACGAGTTAGATGAATTCCTTTATGCTCAGTCCACGGACCTAGGTAGCCACCGGGAGCAGGGTCATTCCTCAGGCCAAATTCAGCCCATCCAACATGTTTTATTTGGTCAACACAAAGTTGACCCATTTCTAACTTCTCTTGGAAAATGAATGGGTCTAGCAATACTTGGCCTGCCTTCCCGCACTCGGATAACTTGCCACCTTTTAAACAGAACAGGTGTATTCTCCAGTTTGCCACGGCCCCTCTCAGTCCCAACTCATGAACTCTCTGTGATACCTGCCAGACTCCTTACAGGTCTTGGAGGCTATTATCCTGATATCAATAAAGCACAGACAGATTTCATGTCTGCTTTAAGACAGTCTCGAGTAACCTATTGGCTTTAGCACATGTTTCATTAATCTGTGATTATAAGCTACTAACTGTCTTATGATGTCACTTTTACTTCTTCTGGCCTTCAATTTCCTCAACTATTTGTAAAAGAAGTCCATGAATTTCTATGGTTCTTTACAGTAATTATGCAATTCTATTCTAGTAGATGCTTAAGCATAAAACCCATTTTAATGCTTTCCAAATTATCTGGGGAACCATCCAGACGTGATCTCATTCAATCCTCCTTGCTCTGAAGATTCCACATTCTAGATCAATGGGGAGCAGGTTACAGCAAGGCCATGCAGATGGGCCCCCTGAGCTACCCCACCTTCTCCACCCCACCCACACCCACTCGGAGCTAGCTATCTGCCCGGGATGAATCAATAACTGAAAGGGTAGAGAGGTCACTTTGGATAGATACTGAGTTAATGGGATTATTGTAGTCTCTGGAGGTTTTTTAAAAATCACTTTAACTCTATTAACAGCTCAAGTTCCCTCTTATTGCCTGAAAGTGGGGCTCACTCAGCTGCTCCAAAAGGTTGATAAGGAATCTGATGCTCCCCCAGGGAAGGGGTTCATGATGAAGAAACACAGGGTATATGTTCAGGGGATCGCAATTCATGACATCTGATAAACCAAAGTGCAAAGAGAATTGGAGTATGCTACTGACCGACTCCAGGTCCCCCCCCCCCCCCCCGTTCGCCCCTCACACAACATCACACACAAAGCAGTAATATACGTTGGTAAATTCTTCTGTATTACCCAAGTCTGGAAAAAATCTTGTTTATATTTTGTCCCAGTTTCTAAAATTCCAATGTTTCTAGATTTCTTTTTTTTAACATGAGTCCATGAATGACTCATACTCAGCGGGTGTGTGGTTCGCCAGGGCATTTGTAGCTCTGCTGCATACATGGACATATATGATCTTTCCCCCAAGATGCCTTTACCTTACATGTAGCTTTTCCAGTATAAATGAACTACAGTTTCCCTCAATGAGCCTCATCCTTCTCTCCCTACCTCATTCATCTGTTGATATTGACACCAATTACACTAAAATTACACTCATTAATTTTTACTAGGACACTTTTCTGCTTAATTTGAAGAACCAAGCATTTTCTAAGTACAACCCACCCACTGGCTGTTCACCTACTTCATTTCTGCATGGTATACTGTATTACCCACATTTTCATGATTTGCTCATAAGCAGCTATGAAGACATTTAACTCAAACTATACGACATGCAATATCTCCTATTACTAGCTTTTCCTATAGTTTTCCAGGGTGTTTAGGTTGAAAACAACTACTCCTCCCAAAGCCATCTGCTACACTCTGATACTCTGATGCTGTCGAATTGTGCTCTGATCATTTCTTCCAGCAACTTTCTAAGTACATATGGTAGCTTCACTTGTGTCAGGAATACCCAAGGCATTCGATTTTGCTTTGCTTGAAAATGGCCGCTGATATAGCTCCTTTCCAAGGTTTGAGCAGTTTGCTGGTCCTACCAGTCTAGTCTCTCATCACACTGTGAAGAGTAGAAACTTAAGTCTTTCTGCTTTAGAAAAGGGTGACACCAGAACTGAACCCACAGGGAGATATTCTCTGTGAGATATTCTCTATAAACCGTCCTTTGCAAACTGCATATGTGGTGTTACTGCCTTGCGTTGGCCTGTTTAATCTGTGGATTGAGAGGAGAAATGGATCGCGCTAATGGACCACATTATACATGAGCCATGGCAAGATGGTGGTTGGACAACTTCACCATCACAAAGCAGGTTGTGCAACAAGTCTTTGAACGGGATGAAATGTTAGTATCCCGGGACCAAACTCACCCCAAACTATTTATAAAGAGGTGTTGTCTATCTAGGTCCCATTACTTTTTCCTTATTAGTATCACCTATTAAGATCATTAATCTAGGGCTAATTCTTCCCAAAGGAGTGGCTGTTTTTTCAGGCCTCTCCCCAGGGCACTCACACACACTGACGCTGTTGGACTACCACACAATGCGGTCCCCCTACTTCATCACCCACCGCCACCCTGCTTCACATCTCTGAGCCTGGGGACAAAGGCCCCCTCCTAGAAGCATTCACTATCTTTTAAACTTCTTTTTATGATTTTATTATTTAAAAGGAGGGAAAACAATATGCTATATATAGCAGTACTTAGAGCAAAAAATGGCCTCTGATTGCTACCTTTAGGGTTTTCATTCCATTTCATAAACTTGTAAGTTGCTTATATGGCATACAGAGGTGAGAGGGAAATACACCCTGTCATCAAGGTGCTCAGAGTCTATTGGGGGAGGAGGACAGGATTCAAAGAGATAATTATTAGAATAATGAGATTTAAAGCAGATTTCAGAAAATAAATGAGGTAATTTTGTCCTGTGTGGGGGAGGGGGAGCTAGGAAATATACAGAAAACAGAGAACGTGTGATCTAGGCCTTGAAGGATGGGTGTGGGTACATAAGAAAACAGGAGAGGTGCAAAGGCAAGGGTTTAGGATGGTATAACTCTTATTTTTTTAAAAAATGAGGAACCATATTTTGATTTAATTTACATTGCTTTTTTATTGAATGTCCTTGCTAAGGGATGAAATGGGACGAGGCTCAGTGTGGCCTCCTCTAACAGTGGGAGATAGGTGTGGTACGATGGGAAGATTGGTGAAGTCTGATGTTTATTTGGGTCCTCTCCAATAATAGGCACTGACCCAAACACACATTTTCTCTTAATTCCCATTTCTTAAAGCTCACTTGACATGAGTTGCTAGGTTCTGGTTCAAATGAAAGAAATCTTTCTAATGTTCACAGATTTATCTCTCAGGCCCAGCTGGTGTGACTCTGTGGTTGAGCATCAACCCAGGAACCAAGAGGTAGTGATTCGATTCTTGATGGGGCCCCATGCCCAGTGAGGGGCGGGCAGGGCGGGCAGGAGGCAGCTGATTGATGATGTTTCTCTCTCATCAATGGTTTCTTTTCTTTCTTCCTTTTTTTTTTTTTTTTTTTTAGAAATATATATATTTTATTGGTTTTTTACAGAGGAAGGAAGAGGGATAGAGAGTTAGAAACATTGATGAAAGAAACATCGATGAGCTGCCTCCTGCACACCTCCTACTGGGGATGTGCCCACAACCAAGGTACACGCCCCTGACCGGAATCGAACCCGGGACCTTTCAGTCCGCAGGCCGACGCTCTATCCACTGAGCCAAACCGGTTAGGGCAACTCATCAATGGTTTCTAGCTCTTTATCCCTCTCCCTTCCTCTCTCTCTAAAAGTCAATAAAAACACTTTTTTAAAAAGGTAGTTTTTAAAAAAGAAAAAAATGGATCTTTCATATTCTTATTTCATATCCACACTCAGCCCTTGCAGATATAAAAGGGCCTGAAGGAGGAGGACTGTGGCCTACTTTCTTTAATATGTGGCGCTCTGGCTCTGAGAGCTTTTCCATGGTAGGGTTTCACAAGCAGTGCCAACTTAGGAACAAAAGGTGTCAACAGGTAACGATCTCTGAACTGCCTGTGCACCACTTCACAGTTCCGCATGTTTTCTTGCACTGGAAATTTCCTCAACAGTAATCTCGAAGTCAATGACCATCATCATTATTCACACAACCACCACCACCCATCAGCAATGCTGCCGCCATAATGTATTGAGTGCCCAATATTTCCCAGGCATTATCTCACTCAGTCCTCGCAAAAGCCTGTGAAATAGGTACTGTTCCCCCAATTTTACAGACGCAGAAAAAAGAGACCTAGAAGGATGAAGTAATTCGCCCAAGATCGGCTATTTGGCTGCTTGGTTCAGAAACACTGTCTGAACACTGTTTCTGTCTGATTCCACACCTTTACTCTGTCCTCTCCACCCCATTTGTACCCACTCAGTTACTGGATAAATGAGCCTCCTTTGTACCTGCCTTGACTCCAGGGAAGCGACCTGGAAAGTGAGGTGGAGGAAGGGTGGGCAGTGGTGCTGTGGGAAGGAGATGGAATCGAGAGTCCAATCCCGACACAAGTTTGTTCACACTTGGGTATGTGAATACTGGTATAAACAGATGCCATGTGATGAATGACTAAAATCCTAAAAGGGAAGGGGCAAATATGACTTTTTATATAAGTCCTAGCCTAAAAAGTGAGTCATCTATTATTTTGTACTTCCCTATTTCCAAGTATTCACGCCTGCCTTGACCCCCTTGTGCGATGATAGCTGGCATTGTCCCTAACAGACAAAGGCAATCAGCTGACAGGCAGCAAAGGTGATGGGAATAGACACAATCAAAATGGGAAAAGCCTTGAGTGATTAAGCTCTGAGACTTCTCCTCAGATCGTTGCTTCTCTTGTCGAGACACTGAGTATATATCTCTAATGATGCAAATATTGTCGGCTACCCTCCATTTGGCACCATAATTGCAAAAACATATAAATTAAATGCAAATGGGGTACAAGTCACAGATGCAGAACACAAGACTATCATATGATAAATGCAGCAAGGTTATAATTTTTTCTTACCTCATGACCTATCATTATAAAATTGCAGGCTAGGATGCTTAATTGGCAGAGCCCTTCTGACAGGAGAATCACTCTGAGCCTTCCTCTACACACTAAGTATGTGCTGACTTGACACTGCTACAGTGGCATCCAGTTTTCTACAACACAGGCTGCAATTTACACCCGTCACTCAACAGTGTCTATCCACTGAGATTGACCAGGGCCAACTGAACTCTGGGAGGTAGTTATTCTGGAGTGCTGAGCCCTCAGTAGCTACAGGGGGCTACAAGCATCACTGTGCATCTGCAACAACTTCGAGTTTTTGACCTATTTTGCTCCTATACTAAGTCTTCACTAAAAGGAACTAACATTTAAAACAATTTTTTAATTGATTTTAGAGAGGAAGAGAGGGAGAGAGAGAGAGAAACATTGATGAGAGAGAACCATCCATCAGCTGCCTCCTACTGGGGATCGAGCCCATGACCCAGGTATGTGCCCTGACCAGGAATCGAACTGTGACCTCCTGGGTCATGGGATGCCACTCAACCAACTGAGCCGCTCCAGCTGGGCAAGGACTTTTTTTTAATAGGACATTTTATTTTATTTTTATTATATTTTAAAATGTATTTTATTGGTTTTTTTACAGAGAGGAAGGGAGAAGGACAGAGAGTTAGAAACATCGATGAAAGAGAAACATTGTTCAGCTGCCTCCTGCATACCCCCTACTGGGGATGAGCCCGCAACCAAGGTACATGGCCTTGATCAGAATCGAACCTGGGACCTTGAGTCCGCAGGCCAATGCTCTAGCCAGGCCAATGCTCTAGCCATTGAGCCAAACCGGTGAGGGTGCGGCAAGGACATTTTTCTTGCTGCTATCCATCAAGGTTCAGAAAAATCACTTACTACTGTAAGAAAGATAAAGGCAGTTCAAGTAATTATTTTCTTCACTTTGACCGATGAGGTTATCAGACATCCAAATATCGAATGAATTATCTCCCCTACCCCCTAAATCAGCCAAGACACTGATATCACCCTTTTAAATGAGATGTGAAAATACTTTGCTTTGGGTTCTGTCACATCACTCAGGATGGTACATGGGCTCTTCATCACTTTGAAAACTTAGCTGGCGCTTTCTGCCTTTGGTCCTGGCGCTGCATTCCGCACTCCTCAGCGTTCATGGACAAGCACACTCACAGGCACTGGGTGTGCCCAGGCGACTGGCTCAGTCTACCTCACAGCCCAAGGCCAAGCATCAAGAAGTATGTGATTTTCCCCCTGCTTTCCTCTTTTATTCACATTATCTTGTACTGTTTCCTTTCTTAGTAATGTCTATTTCTAACGATTTGAAAAGAATGATGTGCTCTAGAAATTCTGGAAAGGAGAAAAGGTTACAGAGAAAAATAAAAATAATAAAAAGTGCGACCACCTGGAGGCAATATTACGAAAGATTTGTATGTATTGCTCTTCAGTTCATATGCCTATGGGAATTCTACAAAATAGAAATAACACTGAACAAACTATTCGTATTTGATTTTAGAGTATTGCAATTGAAGGTTTTGAGGAATGTATTTTTCAGGGAAGAGGAGGAGGCAGGTGAATGAAGGAGGAGAAAATGTTATTACAGACCTGCCAGAGATTAGAAATAATGAATCTAGACTCTTCCTTCTCAGTATAGTTTTATAATATATTAAAAAAGAGCTTACAGTGTCCTAGAGGATAATAAAATGGACTGAGGGTTACCAAGGGTGGGAGCTTCGAAAGCAGTGCTGAGAACAATTCAAAAGCTCAGCAGGGAGAGGAATGAAGGGCAGGAGGCCTGGAAGATGCAGAGAAGTGGAGGAACTGGACTAAACAATAAGGTACACTGAGTATACAGAAAGAATGAAGAGATGGGGGGCTTGACCTCGTGGTCGGGGAGTATAATTGTAGAATTAAGGATCACAGGGATGAGGAGTTTGGGGTGAAGATGAGTAACAAAGGCTGGCTGTGCTTAGGGGGTACTGAAGTGAATTAGAATTGAAGAACTGGGAGGTCAAGGTGCAGAGTGTGGTCTGGTGATAGAAAACGCGGGGAACTACGTTCCAAAACTAATTCCAAAGGCGGTCGTGCTGCAACTACCCTGTGGAGGATGCACAGAGGTATCCTAACAAAGGCAAGGCTAGCTGTGTAGGTGGGAACAGCTAGTGCACTGGGGCCCACTCCTAATAATTTTAGCTCAGGGTGAATAAAACGACGCTCAACAGCCAGCTCCCTGGGTCCGCCAGCGTACTGCTGCTCCCATGGTGCCAACAATCTGGAAATCTCAAAGTACAGTAATGCGCAGAAGAATCTTCCCAACTCAGTTCCAAACTTTACCTGTTGTCACTTGGTAGACACAGATGTAACCTGGTATGCCAGGTAAAAGCATATGCTTACTTGGTTGTAAAGCAGCATATAAAGGGTGTTGTTTAAAATGCTGTAACAAAATACAGCCTCAACTTTTTTTCTCTCCCTCTTTGGAATCAACATCCTAATATGCATGCATCATTTTGATGTAAATTCTATCCACTTTTTCTTTCTTATACTAAAATTTTCTGTTTATTTCAGGAAACACTTCAAGACGGTAACAGAGATGGTGGTAACAGTGAGGCATCTTACCCCAGAGAGAAGTAAAAGCTGGGACTATTGCTACTGATTCACGTAGGATATCCTAGTGTATGTCAGTGTGTATGCCTCATTTCCCCTTCTGCCATATAGGGACTCAGGTCTTGAAAAGGATATTTAAACTGAACGTAATAACCTTTATATTAGTATGAGTTATATGATTCTAACCCCTAAGAAAATTGCAATGTATTTTCAAGAACTAGAAGTGTTTGACACAGTTATCCTGCTTCTGAGCATTTACCATTCAAAAATACACTATGAAAGGAGATGCTTTGGGCACCTGATGATCATCAGATCTATGTAACAGCTAAGAATTGGAAACCTAAAAGCTTTAAAGAACTAGAAGTGTTTGACACAGTTATCCTGCTTCTGAGCATTTACCATTCAAAAATACACTATGAAAGGAGATGCTTTGGGCACCTGATGATCATCAGATCTATGTAACAGCTAAGAATTGGAAACCTAAAAGCTTTAATTTAGGGGAATGATTAAGTAAAGTATTACTCCACATGCCATGCTATTCCACATTTAGAATAATAATAGTCCACATTATGAGATGGAAAATAAATCTATTCTTCAATTGTGTGAAGTTCTACGAGTTATTCAATTTTCTTAGCCAGGTAATGTTTTCTATACATCAGCAGCTATTGCTTCTTACCGGTCCCCACCCCCCCCCACCCCC
This sequence comes from Murina feae, assembly GCA_004026665.1. NCBI lineage: Eukaryota > Metazoa > Chordata > Mammalia > Chiroptera > Vespertilionidae > Murina > Murina feae. Next base: position 14,744 of record PVJC01019028.1, read on the forward strand.
ACTTCCCAAGGGCCTTGGGGAAGGCAAGCGAGAAAGAAGTTTCTGCAGGGGAACCACAGAGAAGGACAGGAACTAATGAGACAGATGAAGGGGAAATGTGAGAAACTACTAAAGTGCAATGAAAACACAAGTTATTATTATTACAATAATAAATAGTCTATGACTAAGGAAGTGCTTCAGCCATGAGGGAAATAAAATTCAGACCACACTTGCCTTGCTGACCACGAACTCAGAAGATGTTCTGAGATGGAAGAAAACAAGTCCTTGGAGTGTTTAAACGTTTTAAAATAGAATCGGACAGAGCCACCTCGGGTCATGGTGACAGCTCTTTTATTCTGGACTTTCTTCTAACTTTAAATGCGATTTGAATTTTTGCCAGAGACAGAACTTGTGAAATGTTCTGAGCCCAATTTGGAATTTTATTTATAAAATAAGGTCAATTCCAATAAGAGTAGCGAGGGCGTCCACTGAGTGAATGGGTGCTCCATGCAGCCTTGAATAAACTAGCCCTGAGTCACTCACAATGAGAGGGCACCATGATGGAGAGGTGTCAGCCAACTGATCCTTGCAGAGACAAACACAACCTCATCCCAGTCTTCTGGCATTTAAAATCCAGCCTTAATGTGTAAGCTGAGAGAAAGGGGGTGGGGTTCATCTGATCCGGTATGTGGGAAATAAATGGGGGTAAAAGCATGGATTAAGATAAAATTTTCAAGTCAAAATCCAAGTATGGTCCTACTTAAATCAAATCAGAATTGTGAACACAGAAATATTCCTTCACCAAATGCAGAAAGTTAATTGCTGTAAAGTGCTGAATGATAAACAGGAAATCCAATGTCCAAAGATGTCTCAATAAGAGAATTAAGAAAAGGAGCATTTCCCTAATATGCCAACCAGCAGCACCAGGGAAGCAAAGATATGAAAATTATCAGATCCTCATGTTCCAATGCTTACTGACTCTCCTGAGCCTCAACAGACCCATCTATAAAATGGGGAGACTCCATCTCTGGTTGTCACTATGTATTAGTAAATGGGACTCTGCTAACTCACCGTGAAATCAAAGAGAAATAAATGTCCTTGCTTCCTCTAGGTTGAGTTAATATCGAGCTGGAAAAAATGCAAATAATCTATATTAATGGGGACCATTTAAGTGCAATTTAACTGCATCTTGTCTTACTTGAAGGCTATACTTTAGCTTTGTGGGAGCGGAGAAACAAAATAAAAATTCTGTAATTGTGAGACCAAGTCACTGTTTTTCTTGGATGCTACTCCCCTTCTCCAAATTTTCACAGCCACAGCAGGCAAATACAATGAATGCTTGCAGTTTATTAAATCAAATTACAGGTTAACATAAATCAAAACAGACAATTTATTTTCCTTTCCTAACCTTCAGTCTTAAATGTTTCAAGTTCACTTTTTCTTGAGTTATTTGTTCAGGGAAACGGTATAAGGTCAACATTATGATTTCCTGACTTGCATTCAGCTTTCCCATTTGCTGGAAACAAGAACATTTCCACCTAAAAGGGGAAGAGAATGAGTGATGACTTTTCCAGCGCTTACCAGCGTGGTAGGCTGAACGGAGGCCTTCCAAAGAGGCCCGCATTCCTAACATCTGGAACCTGTGACTATGCTTCTCCACATGGCAAAGGGGATTTCCAGGTGGGATTAAGGATTCGGAGATGGAGAGATTGTTCTGGATTACTCAGTTGGGCCCAGTGTAACCTTAAGGGTCCTTGTAAGAGATAAACAAGAAAGGAAGAATGAGAGGAGGAGAGGAGATGAACAGAGTCTGGAAAGGGGCCAAGGAACCAAGGAACGTGAAAAGCCTCCAGAAACTGGAAAAGACAAGAACGGAACACATTCCACTGACTCCTTATTTTAGCCTAGAAGACCAATTTTCGGACTTCCGACTTCCTGAGAGGCAAGATAATACATTTGCATAGTTTTAAGTCACTAAGTTTGTGGCATTTGTGGCAGTATCAAGAGAAACCAATACAAACAGGGACTCTGAAGTATCCAACCGGTTCTAGAGAGCTGGCTAGTCCAGAGAGATGAATTCTGAAAATTAAATAGAAGCCGTCTGTCTGACTGGTGCTAGACTTACAAGGGGAGCAAAACGATCCTCCTCATCTCCATGAGCTCCTTCCTTTGACAACTCCTACCCTAGTCGTGGGTATCAGTCTGATTAGTGACCAAACCAGCCGTTTGTAAGGCTTATGTATTCGTGTGAAATTTGTTATTCCAGAACCAGCCAGGCTCTCCCTGAGTGATTTAACCAAAGAATCCGGCAACAGTCAGGCAAGATGCCTCCCACTGATTTGCTGCAGGGAAGATGTGTGTGTGTGGGGGGGGGGGGGGGGGGGGGGGGGGGGGGGGGGGAGGGGATATTTAACTTTGAGAATTCAGTTACTCAGCACCCTGTTCTTTTTTTGGAAGACTAAGCAAGATAACAAATCTGTGGGCTCAGGAGAAGAACCCCTCAGAGAGGGGGCTTTCCAGAGATGCCAAGAAGAAAACTTGGGAATAGAATCACAGCCTTAAACTCACTCATAAGCTTAAGCATAGTCAGGTTAAGCGGCCAGCTTCAGAACCGATTCAGAAACCGAGTCACCTACAAGACTCAACTCAAACAAAGCAATTATAAGCCTCGTCTTTGGAATTAGATAGTCCCAAAGTCTACACTTCTTCCTCATATGGGTGCATAACCGGGAGTATTCCTTTATATCTCTAAAGTTCAATTTTCTCGTCCTAAAACACGAGTATAACAACATTTACCTTATACCTCAGAGGGGTGAGATTAAAGTATGAAAAGGGATTAACACACAAGCTAATGAATGCAAGCTTAATAGACGGTAACTTCATAGCTAATTTTTAGTCTTTGAATTCTCCACGTTGTGCTGCTTCACTGTGCTCCCCGAGCAGCCAGAGCACATGTCTGCCTTCGTTGCTCTCTGTCAGAATTACAGACAATGAGACAGTAAGACCCTCAAAGGCAGAACCCAGTCTCATTCATAGCTTTACCCTCAGCATTTAGCACAGGGCCTGACCTGTATGGGGCGCGCTCATATTTTAAATCATGAACTGATCTTAGCTGGGAGTTAGGAAGGATCTGAGACATCAGTTATGATATATGATTAGAGGGTTTTTCCATGTGTAACCGACTAGGTGGTAAAATACATTTAGTGAGTCATACCAGCATTTTTTTTTTTTGAGAAAAATAATAGGGCAGAAAAGATCAGAGTACAAAACATGGAGTAAGGTTAAGTACTGTTCCATGAAACTCTTGTTTCAGTGCCATATGGGAGTGTAATGTAACTTGGTGGGGATGTAAATACATTTCTTATTGTGGGTACAGGGATGAAAAAGGAAGTGTGAGCATTCTGACTGTGTCACCTTGCCAACATTTGGTATTTTCTGTCTTTTCCCTTCCAGCCTTTCTGGGATGTATACAGTGGTATGGCGTGCAGTGGTATGTATACTGCGGTTCTAATCTGCATGTCCTTGATGACTAGTGATGTGGATGGAGCCTCTATCCTCTTGAAATTCTCTTTATAAGCACGTTAGAAAACGACTTCGCAGCATGTACTGGCGTTGAGCGTGCATTTCCTATTACCCAGCAATTCCACTTCTACCTATGTACCCAACAGAAATGTGTACACACGTTCACGAGCAAACGAGTACAGAAAGGATCACGGCAGCACTATTCCGAACAGCCTCAAACCAGAAATTGTCCAAATGCCCATTAACAACAAATAAATTTGACATATTTACACACAATAGAATCATACATAGAAGCAAAAATGAACTGCTACCACTATATACAACAATATCTAAAAATCCCACAAGCATAAGACTGAATGAAAGAAGCCAGATACAAAAGAGTGCACGGTGGATAATTTCAGTTCCATGTAGTTCAAAATCAGGGAAAAGGAATCTGTGGTGTTAGACATTAGGATGATGGTTATTCTTCAGGTTCTGAGGGCTTCAGGGGTGCGGGTATTGTTTTCTTTTTTGATCTGAGTGCCCGTTACATAGGTATACTCCATTTGTGCAATCAGCTGGACTATACTAGTAAACATATGATTTGTGATTTTTCTAAATTGTTTCTGAAATTGTTACATCTAAGTATAAAGTTCAAAAAAGTCAATAATACCTTTTTAAAGTATGAAAAACACATAGAGGGCAAGAACCCCCATACACTCCCTCTCATTGGTCATCAAGCCTTCGCTTGAATCACTCCAGGGTCAGGAACCTATTTACTGCCCAGGTCCCTTGTTAGAAAGCTTTTCCCTTAGACTCCGCCATCACGTGCCTCCCCACAACTTGCTTCATCCGTGGTCTGTCCTCCTAACAGATTCCAAATAGATCTACTCCATCTATAGCAGCTACTCTTCAAATAGCTGAGTAATCTGCACAATTAACCGGTATCCGCATAATTAACCTATTCATGAGTAATCCGCATTGCTAACCAGTTAATGGTTAATCTGCATCTAATAATTGATCGCTAGCACTTTTCTTCCAAATAAAGTAATGAATTAAAACTTCCCACAAATGCTCTTTTTGTAGGCACGAAATTCGACATTTTTAAGCGTAAAAATATCTATGATGTTAACACCTTCAGAACATTTGACATATGAAGTTTTGAAGCTTGTCAATACAACAAAATAGCATACATATCAACACACACACACACACATGTGTTAACACCTTCAGAACATTTGACCATATGAAGTTTTGAAGCTTGTCAATACAACAAAACAGCATACATATCAACACACACACACACATATATGGAACCCCATCTATTGAAAAAAATCTGCATCATTAATCTAGTAACGCCCTCCCCAGTCTTCAGTTCTCTGGACTGAGGAGACCTAGGTCCTCCCATCACCCCTCAAGGCCTATTTCTCAGTCCTCCTTGCGTCTTGATTGCATCCCTTTTATCTAGCGATGCCCAGAGGACAGCAGAGTCCCCGGGGAGAGGCCTGAGAAGAGCAGAAAGTAGAATCATCGCTTTCTTTAAAATCCACATTACACAGTTCACTCCTGCCGAACAATCGGCTAGAATCCCCCACATCTTTTTCACAAGTGCGTTTACTTTCTGCGTCTGCCCGGCCTCGGAGCCCTGGTAGGACTCCCTACAACACTCTTTGGCCCCACTCCAGTTCCCCGAGTGAGGTCTTGGAGATGGAGGAGCATCTGGTATGGAAACACCTCTGAATAGTCTCTCCATCTGCCCTCCTACTGAAAAACAAAAATGAAGCCTTCACCTCAGCCCATCATCTCTTCTCCTGGAGTGAGCTCCACTTTACAGTATCTTTGGGGGAAGGAGGGGACGATGGAGAAGACACAATTTCCCCAGCATCTCCAAAACAGGACCTAGAACGCAAAGCAGCTATCCCGCTGGCCTCCACGAGGTCTCCGCAATGAGGGGCACTCTGATCCCTTTCCTTTCCTCTCCCAAACTCAGTTCCAATGGGACCCTGGAGAGGAGCCTGGCTGGTCTGCTCACTCAGCCCTTTGCCTTTGTGTAGGTGGAGGGTGGCCCGGGGGAGGAAGACGTGGCAGGGGAAGAAGGAAATCTGATCTTTTCCAAGGTGTCGGAAACCAAAGATATCCCTAAGGAAAGACCTGGGAATCCCTTTCATCTGTGGAACAAGGAAAAGACAGAGAAACGTTTCTCCAAAAAACTCCCCGGCAGCCTCATGGGTATTTTTAACATCGAGACGAGGTAGAGGGGAGATTTTTTTTAGGCAAGGCAACACCGGAGACGCGAACATGTGCAGGGGGATCAAGAGAAGGGGGCATTACGGAGGGCGAGACAACAAAAAAGAGACCCCTAGAGGGGCGACTTCTAGGTAACGGCGCGGGGAGGTGGGGTGGAGGTGGGGGGAACACAAAATCAGGGATGCGGAATGCCACGAGGACGCAGCCGTTCCCCTACCTTGCCCACGGCTGCTCCATCTCCCAGGCGCTGTGCTTGCTCCCAGGCGCCCCTCAGCCGGGAGAGGAAGCCGCCCGGGAGGATGCGAAGCTTTGCCCACGAATCTCCAGGGCAGACAGCGGCAGCCCTGCGCTCCCCAGCTCCCCGCTTCTGCGTCCGCAAAGGGAGAGAGCTCCCTGCTCCTGCCTTTTTTTTTTTTTTTTAGAAAACCCGATTCGACGTGGCCAAACCCCCAGCTAACGGTGCACCGGGCACAAGGGAGGGACTGTTCTCAGGAGGAAGCTGGACGCGGAGCCGAGCGCAGCGGCGCCGGGAGCTGGCTGGGGAGCTGGGGCCGGAGGCAGCGCAGGCCGGGACGCGACTGGCTGGCACGGGCGGCTGGGCTCCGGCTGAGCTGTCAACCGCGAGCGGAGGCGGGGCTCCGGCCCGGGCTGCCCGCCGCCTGCACACACCCTCCGGCCCGCCCTGCCTGCACGGTGTTGGCAAAAGGAGCCCTCGGTGCCTGCCCACCCCGCCCATGGGCCTTGGAAAAAGCCAACCAACGGCCGGGAGAATTTAGAGAGGAGGTCCTCCTGGTGCCTGCATGACCCTCCCCCCGGGTGACCCCGCAGCCAGAGCTGGGGCGCAGGAGGGTTTTAGGCGCAATCCTGGCTGAAGGCGGATGCACATACTACATGGTCATAGGATGCCAGGTTATTTTCTCAGAGATCTGACATGTCGGTCTCACCAGTAAGTAATTAGGGGTTATTAGAGATCTGACATGCCGGTCTCACCATTAATTTGGGGTTATTTAGAGATGTGACATGCCGGTCTCACCACTAATTTGGGGTTATTAGAGATGTGACACGTCGGTCTCGCCATTAATTTGGGGACAGGAACCTCGCTCGGGAAGGGAAGCGTCCTGACAAAACACTGCAGCCTTAGCAGCTGTCTCCATCTCAGACTTCCCTGGTTTTGTGGCATTTCTATCTCTCTGGGTGTCAGTTCCCCAAGCATGGAGGCAGCTGGGTTCTCCCACTGCTGCAGGAGGGCGGAGGGCTCCCCAACTCCCCAGAAAAGCTCCAGACACTGGCCATCAGGACGTAGACGCTGCCTTATAAACCGCTCTAAGACCTTTGGAGATGGCGCTGCCGGAGACCACGTACCAGCTATTTCTGTGACAAGGTTTAGACAAGTCAGACATGCTATAATTAAAGCGCTTACAGCCCCGAAGCTCCTTTGCAGCTCTAAAATAAAACCATTTTATTAAGTGACATAACCACCATTATTAATAGCACTACCACTGACCTTTTTTTTTTTTTAATTTGCAAAAAGCTTCCTAGTGCCCGTGAGTAGCAATGCTGATTTAGTGACCCTGGTGGCACAGATAATAAGTGTGAGACCCAAAAAGGCTCTGCAAAGGCTCTGACACAGGTTGCTTCCCACACAGTGTGGCCTTAGATGCCTGCTTTCTGAAGATCAAACGGATGAGGCTTCTCTGGAATTGATGGATTTCGCTCAGGTATCCCAAGAGTTAAACTCAGGAAGGACCCCATGCCTGAGCATGCGTGGCATCATATTCTTGTTTCCCATCTCTTGGGTTAGTTCTCCTAATTATCAGTAAAGAATGGGGGCCAGGAGGGTTGGCTAATATTAAAACATTTGAGGAACAGTCTGAACAGCCCCCTAGTCTAGAATCTCCCAACCTTAACACTTAGCTTCGACCTAAGGCCACAGAGCTTTTGAGCTCAGAATATTTCCAGGAAACATTTAAAAACGTTTAAGGAAACAAGGCTCACAGGCCACCTGTCTTGAAAGGAATCTACTGCTGCCTCTTTGAGGGGGAGGAGGAGGGAAAAGGATAGGGCCAGGAAAGTCAGATTTCCAACCTCCTCCCCAAAGTTGGTGCTATATTTAGTTTTGTCTCAAATCAAATTATGGGCTACTGAATTTGGAGAGGAACTCTCTATAGCCAGACATGTGCTGCATTTAAGAAAAGACACATTAACTAAAGTGTGGGTCTCAGAAATGAGGCTGGAAAATATGCTCATTTCCTTTTTAAATTACTTTTTTATACAGTTCATAATATATTCATTGTAAAATATTTGAAAAATACAGAAAAGTATGTAGAAAGTAAATTACCCTTAATCCCAGAGATAATCAATGTTAAAGTTTCATCTCTTTCCAGCCTTTTAAAAAATGTATCTTCTAACCTAAACAATGACTCTTACACACACAAGTATATTCTTGAGAAATTCCTTTGTTTTAAAAAATTACATTTATTGTCAAAAAAGAAACATTTTGTATTATATTTTGAAATAAAACTAATTATCCATATATCCAATCCTCTAGCACAACTGTATAAATGTCTCCATATTTCCTCTAGTATATATATTATTACATATTTGTAGTTAAAATTACAACTTAGACATAAGTTTGTCTTCCTTTTTTCACTTATTAAATATTTGTCCAAAGAGGACATGCATATGGTCAGTAGATATATAAAACAATGCTCAATGTTACTAATCATCAGAGAGATAGAAATGAAAACTACAATGAGGTATACTTCATACCTGTCGGAATGGTTATCATCGATAAATCAACAAACAAATGTCAGTGGTTATATAAAGAAAAGAGAACCCTCTTGCACTGTTAGCGGGATTGCAAACTGCTGTAGCCACTATGGAAAACAGTATGGAGTTTCATCAAAAGGTTGCAGGCTGGATTCCCATTGGATTCCCAGTCAGGGTGAGGGTGGGAGACAGCCGATCAATTCAATGTTTCTCACAATGATGTTTCTCTCTCCCCTCTCCTCTTCTCTCCTCTCCTCTCCTCTCCTCTCCTCTCCTCTCCTCTCCTCCTCTCCTTCTCCCTCTTTCTAAACTCAGCAAACATCCTCCAGTGAGGATTAAAAATAATAAAATAAAATAAAAGGCCTGTAAGACTCAAGTGTGTGCCTCTCCAGTAGACAAAAGAGCTAGGAGTTTTCAGTGTTACAGAAAGACCACAAAAACTAAGCGATGCTTTGAAGAGGTGGAGAAATCACAGCTTTAATACACGCGCGGACTCAGGGATTAATCCAAATCAGAGTGGGGGTAGCACTCCAGAACCTTGCTTTATGGGTGCCCCTCGAGTTCATTGATTTGCAAATATACTCCCTTCCCCCAAGGCCCTGAAGGGAGAATTCTTTTCATCTACCCTTCCCCCAGATACAGGGCTCAAAAACAAGGCTTCCTCGCCTTACCTACCAGGGACAGGGCTTTGTTTGGTTTAATGGCCTTGCAGAACCAGCCTTCCTCCTCATCAGGACCCAGCAGCCTCACTGACAGCCAGAGGTAGAGAAGAGTGTGTTTCAGAACAAAGTGTGGGTGTGACTTTTGTCTAGAGAAGTTGACTCTAAATTTGCACAAAAGATGCCCTCAAAGTTTTAAAGTGAATCGTACCGGCATGGACTGAGAGGGATTTGACAGTACGGAATGAAAAAATGCCCCTGCACCCATCCACCTGCTGCTGAGAGGAAGCAGGCTGAGAAAGTTGCCTGACTACAAACAAGTACCATTTCTTATGGGGGGAAAAAGAAGAATGACTCAAAGAATGGAACCAGGAGCCCAGAGGGCAAGACCAAGATATCTTCAGATCTAGAGGAACCATACTTAAGGACCTGAACCCCAGCAGCTGCATCTCCACCTGAACTTGATTCAGATGGTGAAATTCTGAACTTCTCAACTGATGAAGTAAATGTTATGAAATTTGGGCGCTTGGGGAGGGAGTAAATAATGCATGTGGCAATGTTTATGGCCAAAAGCTGGAGGAATGTGGTAGATTAGAGATGGTTGAAAATTCTTTTGCTACTTCTCCCATCGAGACCTGGGGTTTAATTCTCCACCCCTTGACTCTAGGCTGGTCTTGGTGACTTGCTTGACCAACAGAATATAGTGCTAGGTTATAAATTCTGAGGCTGAGGCATAAGAAGCCTTGCAACTCCCACCTGGGAGCTGCCATAAAAGAAAGCTGACCACTCTGCTGGAGAGACCCCAAGAACAGGCCCTGAGCCCACTTGTGAAATATCATCTAGTCGTGGACATGAAGACATCAAGCATCACTCACATTCTAAGCCTGGGATGGGTGAAGTGTTTCTAGACCTCCAAAACATCCTTTAGCTGAATGCCACCTAGAGACCCAGTCAACACCACAGTGAAACAGGAATTTTAAGGGTAAAATAGGACAGGTTTGGGAAATTTTAGAAATTTTGCAAATTAAGGGGACTAAGGAGGAAGCACAGGGCTGCAGAGCCACGGAAGGTATATTTCCATAGAATAGGAAAGCTGAAAAGCTGGTAACAGGTATATTTCCATAGACTGAGGGAGCTGGGAGCAGCAAAAGGTCTATATTTACAAAATAAAGGGGAAAAAGCCCTTCATCCAGGACAAGAAAGCCCAAATAGAATAGGAAAACAATAAGGAAGGAGGAAGGGGGAAGTTACTACAGTAACCAGTCTAGGGGAATAGTGACCAATCAGAGGGGATAGCAAGGCACCAGGATCTGCAGCCTTTATATGCCACAGGGAAAAGGAATTCAGTGGGACTCTTTTCCCCTCCCCACGTGATAGTCCATTCTGTGGGACTCTTTCCCTCTCCCCATGTGGGAGTCTATACTTGTTCTTCAATAAATCTCCACCTTTGCTATACCACTTTCTGTCCGTGGATTCATTCTTCAATTCCAGCAGACAAGGAATCCGGGTTCCAGTCCAAAAATTCCGTTTCAACAGGAAGCAGACAAATTGCTCAACGGAGACCTGTCCAGATTCCTGACCCACAAAATCATTAGATGTAATAAAATGGCTATTGGTTTAAGCCACTAAGTTTTTAAGTGCATCATTATGCAGAATTAAGACAACTGGACCAATGCCTTCTGAGGTACACAAGAATTCTGATACATTCTCTCATTCATTTATTCGTTAAAAAACTTTATCACATGTTAGGACTGCAAAATATCATGCTTCTATTAAACAATGTGAGTGTTCACTGGTAGGATAGGTGTTTCCAGTCTCCTCTGAGTGACTGCCTGGCCCCATTCACCCACAAGAGCCATGCAGTGTAGTCGGTCACTGGCAGGCATTACAACAGAGTGGTTATGATTTCTGGCTCTGGAATAAGAGAGACTTGGTTGAATCTCTCCCCTCCCCACTCCCCCTTGGTCAATTTCCAGCCCTGTAATTTTGACAAGTTACTTAAACTCTGGACTTTAGCTTCCTCATTTGTAAAATAAGGTTAATGACAACAACTACCTAATAAGGTAGTTGTGAGAACAAACTGAGCTAACGTATAACATGTTTAATGTGTTGCCTAGCACACTTAAAGCATAGAATGCATCACAGCTATTTTTTATTAATATTTGCATACCAGGCAGGATTCCAACCCTGGATAGAAGACATAAATTCAGTTCTGTTCCAAACTACTCTCGAGGGCTAGGTCAGTGACCCAGGTTTTCCATTTCTCAGCTCTCTGATCTATCATATGAGACCACGGCGCTGGCAAGGCAGCTGAATGAAGTAGTTCTTTCACCACCTGGCTGGAGTTCTAGGGACAAAGAAAGGAGGCATTTCTATCATCTTGTATTCTTTCTCTCCCAACCTTCTCCTTCTGTCTTTAAGACTGTGTGTGTGTGTATGTGTGTTATTCAGACCCATCTCCTTTACTAACTAGCTCTGTCAGCTGTTAAAAAAAAAAAAAAAACTCAAGGAAAGAAATTACGATCAAGCCTTCAGACAGCTGGTGGTAATTTACTCATACAATCCGCCTCATTCTTTCAACACTCGCTGCTTATGTGTATCTGATGTGGGAGCAGGGAGAATTATGCAAGAAATGTGGTATGAAAATGTCTAGGAAGGGGGGTTGGATCAGTGAAGAAAGACTTGTGTGAAATACCTGGATAATTCTCACTGCTTTGAACACAGATATTGGGCCTTAAAAATAAAAGGAACTGGTGTGAGGGTTAAAAAAATAAATGTCTGGCCCTAACTGGTTTGGCTCAGTGGCTGGAGTGTCAGCCTGTGGACTGAAGGGTCCCAGGTTCGATTCTGGTCAAGGGCAGGTGCCCTGGTTGAGGGCACATCCCCAATAGTGGGTGTGCAGGAGGCAGCTGATCGATGTTTCTCTCTCATTGGTGTTTCTAACTCTCTATCCTTCTCCCTTCCTCTCTGGAAAAAGTCAATAAAATATATTAAAAAAATAAATACATTTCTGCAATCCAAAACAATACTGACATAAATTCTCAGCTTTCCAGGCATTCATGACAATTGCACCATCACTAAAACCTGAGTCATTTTCCTGTAGGGGACAAGCAGTTCCAGTCCACGGCCAAGGAGTATGTATCAGGCAATCTAGGCCACACAGAAAAAAATGCTCAGGAAACTATCAAACTGGAGCCTCTCCCTTGGCAAGAAGTGCCCACCCACAAATACCAAACCTGGTCTTATAACAGTGCAACCATCTACAGGTGCCCCCTGCTGGCAGGACTTATACTACAGAGAGGCCTCACCATGTATATTGTTTGGCCCTCAGAACAGGGTCTTGGGGGCCATCACGGTACACTACACATACAGGTTGGGGCCAAAGTAGGTTTACAGTTGTTCATATGGAAACGAATACGATCATGAACAAATAAGAATACGAGAATAAACTGTTTCGCATGCTCACAACTGTAAACGTACCCTCAACAAGGTGGTCTTCCAGTAGGTCCTCTAAGGCAGAGCTTCCCAGCCAGTATTCCTCTTGCGCTGAAAACAGGTTACATTGTCCAGAAATCGATTCACTCAACCTTTTAGACATCCAAGAAACTAGCCAGAGCCGGTCACTGCCAGCACTGTTTTCTAGAGATGTTTGGAGAGCTGATGGAGCAGGTAGACTCTGGGGATTTTATTATTCTAAGGATAAGGATGAAAACCTTTAACATGACATACATAGCTTGGCACAGTCTTCGGCCGCAGCTCTGGTTACACTCCCTGATTTTTGTGTTTGATGTGTACTAGCCTTGTTCCAGAAGAGAGACAGGGAGGGAATAAATTGCCCGAAGCAACCTAATGTCCAGGCGTTGAGGTCATGGATGCAGACTGTGACAGGCAATCTTTGAGAAGTACCCTAGTGATCCCTGGGAATCACACTCTTGGTATTGGAAAGAGATACATTACAAGGAATTGGCTTGTGCAATATGGAAGCTGAGAAATCCCAAGTTCAGCTATGGAAACTGGAAATCCAGGAAAGCTGATGATGGAGTTTCAGAGGGCCCATAGTGTAAGTCCAAGTCCAAGGGCTAATATTCCAGCTCAAGCAGTCAGAGAGCAAAGAGAGCGAAGTCTCCCTTCCTCCACCTTTTATTCTACTTAGGGCCTCAATGGATTGGATAGTGGCGCCCCTCCCCCCCCACCATCACCACTGGGGAGAGAAATCTGCCTTACTCAGTCTACTCATTTAAAATGCTAATTTCATCGGTAAACATGCTCACAGACTCCCCCAGAAATAATGTTTAGCTAAATATCTGGGCACCCTGTGTTCCAATCAAGTTGACACATAGAATTAACCATAACAGCCACTAAGATTTGGTGTGATTTGCTAAGGAGCAATAGATAACTAGTACAGACTCCTGAACTGTCCTACAAACCTAGGTCATGTTGTAGAGTTAGAGACCCAGCCCTACGATTCAGAAAGAGCGAAGAAGGACAAAGAATTCAGAACACTTATTTAAGGCAGCACGAGAGGAAATCTAGATTGATGATGAAAACTAAGGGAGTGAAAAGGAGTCCTTTGTAAGGCCATTCTGTAGAACATACTGCCTAAGCGCTCTCTCTCCCAAATTTGCTTTTAATTCCTACCAAAAGCATTATTGTTTTAGAAAATATGTAAAATCCATTAAGAACGTTCTCGTTAAGATGATAGGAAAGTTGTACATTTCGGGTGAAATATTTAAATGGAGATTCCAAAGTCAATGTTTATATAGCAATGAGGCAAAGATGGTGTAGGCTGGATTATGGACGCTAAAAGGATGCTAACATGCGGTATTGTTTCTGTGTGTACACTAAGGTCACTCGTGCAGGTTAACATTTCTTTCCTTGGTTCCACTTTCACTGAGCTAATGCTGGATGGTTAAATGTGGGTACACACGAGCACATGTACAGTGAACAAAAGCCCCTCATTCTGTGAACACATGTGCCTGTTGTTCTGGGCACTGAGCCCAGCTTGCTTTAAGACTGTTATTTGAACAGTGTCCCAGATTCTCCTTTAAAATGCACAGTTCACCCCTTTTTATTAACCTAAATATTGAGTTATCTGATGGTTTTTTGATAAGATTCTTGCTCATGTCCAGGCACACTTCCTTTTCTTTTAAATAGGTCATTTGTGTCTCTGTGTTGACCTTCAGGCATTTTTCGCTATGAACTGAAAACATATCCCCATAAAGTCAGATTTGAGTAAAGCAGTTTATTATGTTAAAACAAAAGAAATTTCACACTTGATATGCTAATTTGGAGACAAGAAGATTTTTTTTGTCAAACCTCAATCAGTCTTTCTATTGTTGTTTTTATTTATTGTTTTTTTTTTTATTTTCATTTTTAAGAAAAAGCAAATCTAGGATCATGGAAATGGAAAAACTATAAACCATGCAAGATGGGAGTTTTGGTCAAGATGGCAGAGTAGAGAAATGGACACTGGGCTCACCTCCTCCCATGACCACATAAAATTGCAACGACATTATGCATAAATCAACCTGGAGAGCCATCCGAAGACTAGTGGGACAGAAGTCCTATAACTAAGGATATGAAAAAGCCACATCGAGACCTGTACAAGGGTCAGAAATGTGAAACGAGGTGGTCCCATACCATCCTGATCTCATCCCATGCTGGAGCTCCCCAGCCCAGAGTATTAGTGGCAGGGATAAGGAACCCACAAAACATCTGGCTGTGAAAATTAGGGGATTCTGTTCATCTGGGTGAGATGGAAGACTGCTGGAAACCCAGGCGTCCTTTTAAAGGGCCCATGCGCAGACTCTCACTCACAGGCATTTATCCTGGGCTTGAATGGAGGGACTGTGGCACCAGAGAGAGACATACAGGGAGAACCTGAGCTGTGTGCCTTCAGGGCAAGGACTGGTGGGCAGCTGCTCTTGTCCCTGTGTCCCTCCAAATTGGCCAAATCTGAATCCGCCTTAGCTCCGCCTTTATAATTCCCTGAGACCCCACCCAATACATCATGCTGCCTCAGGCTTTTTCTGTGTGGTCAGCCAGCCTAGGCCTGCATAGCAGTTTTTATTTGAAAACTCTCCAGGCATTCTAGTAAAGGAGCAATAAATATATAAGTCAAATATTGATGGTATTTTAATAGGAATTACATTGTATCTATAGACTGTTATGGGTAGTATGGACATTTTAATGATATTAATTCTTCCTATCCATGAGCAGGTATATGCTTCCATTTATTTGTGTCTTCCTCGATTTCTAATTCTATAAACTTTGTGTTACCAACAACAGTAAGAAAAATAACACCTTAATGACAAAGAGTCATGATGTATTTAAATTTTGGCTTCTTTTGATTCAAGAATTTATCCCAAGGAATATAAAGTACTCAAGAAGATTTTAAATTATAAACATACTAGAGGCCCGGTGCACAAAATTCGTGCACGGAGTGGGGTGGTGGGTGGTGGTGGTGTCCCATAGACCAACCTGCACCCTTTCCAATCAGGGACCCTTTGAGGGATGTCCGACTGCCCATTTAGGCCCGATCCCACCACTGGTGGGATCGGGCCTAAACGGGCAGTCGACGTCCCTTTCATAATCCAGGACTGCTGGCTCCTGACCTCTCAAATGCCGATTGCCCCTAACCACTCCCCTGGCAGCCTGATAAACGCCAAACTGGTCCTGTGCTGGCCTGGCCTGATTGACCCTAACTGCCTTCCCCATACCAGGATGGCACCCCCAACTGTTCTCCCCTG
>PVJC01019029.1:0-21962 GCA_004026665.1 Murina feae
CGTCTCATGGCAACATGCATTTCTGTTCCTTCCTATTGTCCAGAACTATTCTGAGGAACAAATGTGGACAATCATAGAAGGTGATGTGTAAATGAAGGATATTACCGTATTATCTGAATGTCTCAAATTCAAGCACACCAGTTGTAAGTGGCACCCTCCACCTCAATCAAGCTACCTGCGGTTTATTGTAACCCACCGACCCACTGCCACATGGATGCAGTAGGGGAAGGAGGGAGGGCAAATGCACACTGTGACTTCCCAAGGTCTTACTCCGCCTTACCACTTGGGGCTGGAAAAGGTCAGGAAAGAGCCTCCAAAAGATCATGCCCAGAGCTCAATAAGTCGCTGAATTATCTTGCCTCAATAGCTAACTGGCTTGCCTCCTCTATGGCACATACAGACTTCGCGGTCTTCCAGGTTTGCATAGCTGTTTGCCTTTCCCATGGCAGGAAAGGAGTCTCCTTTCACTGCAAATGCAGCGGAAGAAGGAAACATTGAGTAGACCAGAGGCAAAGAAGCCAAAGGAAACCTGTTCTGCGACACTGCCTGCAGTACTCCCTGGACTCACTTGTTGAGAGAGAACGTAATGATTAGAACCAATCAATCACTTGTTCATTCAACAAATATTCAGCCTCACCTCTGTGTCTGGACCAGCACTCAGTGGTGGGTTACAGCAGTGAGCAAAGGAGGCTTTCTGACACCTAAGGAGGCGTGGACTCCAGCTGAGGGCGACAACAGAGCCCATAGCAGCCAGGCCACAAGTCTGACATGTACTCTAGCTTCACACAGGTTTTAATTTCTCTTTATTACTCACTCACCATGGATGCAAGTGGTAGATGTGGTCTGGGAGTCAGGAGACCTGGGATTTCGATCCTGGTACTGGCTTTTAAGGACACGATTTCTTTACGTATTCAATTTCTCCATCCGTCTCATGGCAACATGCATTTCTGTTCCCTCCTATTGTCCAGAACTATTCTGAGGAACAAATGTGGACGATCATAGAAGGTGCCGTGTGAATGTAGGATATTACCATATTATCTGAATGTCTCAAATTCAAGCACGCCAGTTGTTAAGTGGCACCCCCTGGGCCGGAAAATGAATGAATGAGAAACCCAACTCATTCCTGCCAGCTTGAGAGACTACAGTGTTATTCCTGCCTCGTTGCCACACGGAGCCTGGTTCACACTGTATCCCTCGGTGACAAAAAATAATTCCCTCAGAGCCCATGAGCCGTCACCTCCGATCCGTGCACACAGGAGACAAAACCCAAATTCATTTCCTGCTCTGAAGCCGTAGATGACATGGAAAAGGCTTGTTGATAAACGCCAAGCATTTGCAGACACTCACCAAATGATGCTAATGCAGCTGGCTGTGAATTAGGGGCCTGAGCCTGCCCTTGACAAAATGCTGCTCAAGTTCACAAACATGGTTTGGGCCCAATGAAAGAGCAGCCAGAGGACAAGGACAGGCCTCCCCCGGGCCAGCAGGAGAGCTGAGGTCAGCACTGGCAGCCTATTGCCTAGTTTCTGACAGCACTCTTTGGACCTGGTACCAAGTCCCTTGTCCATGAGGAAAGCTGCAAAGAGAGGAAAGTACACCTCTGAGGACAAACAGCTACCCTAGGACAACGTGACCCCGTTGGATACTTGTCCAAATATCGAAGCTGCCTTTTTAAAGGGGTTCTGTCTCTTCTTCATAAATTAACTAACACACTCTAAGCACTTCAGCCCACGTTTACACTCAGTTTGGGGAATTTAAATTGGTTACTTTGTTCTTAGACATGAAAAGAAAATTGTCCTAAGAAACTAATTCAGGCGGCTATCATTAGTTATTTAACTATTTCTTAAAAGCTTAGTCTGCCTTCCCCAACTAGTTAGAGAACAGAAGCTACATTTGGTATTTATAGTTCTTTTGGATGTCTGTCCTTCTACATCTCCCTCAACCCCTCACTCCTATTTCCATGATGTATAGGCATTAGACAGTTAATAAATGCTGTTAATGGCTAATTGAAAGTCCTACTCTTCAAATCAAAATCTCTTCTTTTAATATATTTTATTGATTTTTTACAGAGAGGAAGGGAGAGGGATAGAGAGTTAGAAACATCGATGAGAGAGAAACACGACCAGCTGCCTCCTGCACACCTCCTACTGGGGATGTGCCCACAACCAAGGTACATGCCCTTGACCAGAATTGAACCTGGGGCCCTTGAGTCTGCAGGCCCACACTCCATCCACTGAGCCAAACCAGTTAGGGCCCAATCAAAATCTTGTACATGGATGTTTATAGGCAGCTTTTTTATTTTATCTTTTTTACAACCAAGAAGTAGTATATATGTGCAATGGGATAGTATTAATTTTTATAAAATGAAATACCCCCTGAATAAACCTTGAAAACATTATGCTAAGAAAAATAAGCCAGTCACAGAAGACCACATACTGTATGATTTCTTCTTTATGAAATGTCCAGAATAAGTCTATCTATAGAGACGGAAAGTAGGTTGGTAGTTGGCCAGGGTTAGTGGAAATGGGAAGAAAAGGGATGACAGAGAAGGGGAGCAGGGTTTCTTTTTGAGGTGATGGAAATGTTCGAGAATTGATTATGGTGGTGGCTGCACAACTCTTATGAATACAGTAAAAAAACATTAAATTATACACTTTAAAAGAGGGAGTTGCATGGCCCATGAATTATAGATCAATAATGATGTTATTAATGAAGAAGAAAGAGGAGGAGGAAGAAGAGAAAATGTAGACATTCTTACAAAGATGTGCAGAGAAAAACATAAGAGCTGGACCAGATGCCCAAAGATAGGATTACTAAGAAGACATGATAGTTCCCTGCCGTGACAGTAAAAATTTACCACAAACCTAGTGGCTTAAGATAACACAAATCAATTCTCTTCCTGTTCTGAGCTCATAAGTCTAAACTCAAAGTGTTAGCAGGGCTGCATCCTTCCTTCAGGCTCTAGAAGAGAATTCTTTTCCAATTTCTAGAGGTCGCCCACATTCCTTGGCTCGTGGCCCCTGCCTTCATCTTCAAAGTGCATCGCTCTAACCCCTGCTTCCTTCATCACATCTTTTTCTAACTCTGATCCTTCTGCTCCCCTTTTATATGGACCCTTATGGTTATATTGGGCCCACCTGGATAATGCAAGGTAAGTTCCCCTACCTCAAGATCCTTAATCACATCTACAGAATCTATTTAGGCATGTAAAAAACTGCCAAAGTGGTTTTGAAATGACTGTCATTTTTTTGAGTCCCACCAAGACTGTGCGAGAATTCCAGCTTGGGCTGTGTTTTGAAAATTTTAAGCTGTTAACTTTATTTCTTGCAGCAGATATACTTTCCCACACTTTTTGCCTATTCTTTCTTATCAGTAGAACCTTTTTTTTTTTTCTTTTTGGTTAATCCTCACCTAAGGATATTTTTTCCAGTGCTTTTCAGAGAGAGTAGGGGGGAGGGAGAGGATAGAGAAACATCGATGTGAAAGAGGCACATTGATTGATTGCCTCCTGCACATGGCCCAACCAGGGTGGTGATGAACCTGCAACCCAGGTTCGTGCCCTTGACCAGGATTGGAGCTTATGACCCTTTGGTTTGTGGGCCGACGCTCTAACCACTTAGCAACGACAGCCAGGGTGAACCTTAATTTTTTATAGGGGTTGGGGCAATGTGTTTAGTCCTAGATAATGGAACATGGTGTTTCCAAGTAATCTACAGCAAACTTGTTCCCTACCTTCTCAGCCTCACTGGACATTGGACCCAGTTCTGGCCAATGAGGCATAAGGAAAAAATTAATCTCAGGTAAAGGTTTCTGGGAGAGCTTTTGTTTTTCTGGTATAAAGAGGCAAATCTATCCTTTGACCTTACTCACTTCTTTTTGTTTTGAATGTGGACATGATGGCTGGGACTGCAGCAGCTGTAATGCCATCATAATGATAAGGCCAAGAGAATCATAGGAACACCTGACATCAATGACCCCCAACATCCCTGTATAATTAAGCAACTGTTAGTGGGTGTTCTGTTACTCTCTGTTGAACAGAGTCCTAACATACAGCCTCTGTCCTTCATTGCTGTGAGGAAGGCTAACACTATTTATGAACACACAGGACTTGCCTTATTTTTTGCTTTGTGGTCCAAATATTTGTGTTACAGGCAAACTCGTATAGATTTTATTTGCGAAGGACCCCCTTGTGAGAGATCATGAAAAGTTAGTATTTTCTGTGTCTGGTGAACACACAGTGTTAAATGAAATCTCGTCTACTTTTACCTTCTTGAGCTGTGTGATCTATATTTTAAGCAGAGGAAAACAGCCGAGTTGGAAACTTTCTGGATAAAAAAAAAAGTAGACATATAGAGGAGGCAGTGCCATTCATGAGGCATGCTAGGACAAGTTGGTTGCAGATGACAGAAAATCTATTAAAATTTATGCCTTTTTTTGAAAGTGTTGAGACTTAATTGACTCATACAAACAAACATTGGAAAAAGCAAGGTACCCTTAGAGATCATGGATCTTGGCATAAAAAGTCATCGAGACTCCATTAAGTCCATTTCCCATTCAGGCATCTCTATGTGGCCAACATGGCTTCTGGGAACTCCAGGCTCATGTTCTAACAGCACGATGGCTAGAGAGGAAAAAGAGGATTTTTTTCTCCCAGATCCACTTTTTAAAATCTAAGAGAAAGACAGATCATTCCAACTTGCATCATATCCTGACTCTCAGGTTGTTGGTGTTTTGTTTTTTGTTTTTGTTTGTTTTCTGTTTGAATACTTTGGTTTCTTTCTTTTGTGTAAGAGAGACATTCCTTGAATGGCCTAGTAGTAATCCTTAGTTATCTGCTTATTTTTGAGAAGAAGAGTCTAAAAATGTAATTGAAACCCACACACACCCAGATAGAGCTTATTTGCTATGAGCTTCACTACAAGGTTGATCTGTCTGGACCACTTAGTTATAGATCCTCCAAACATTCAGATCTGGGCTGGTCAGATTCCCCAGAGGAGCGCTCACGGTTTCCTGCCCCAAAGAGTCTGACTGCCAATGTTTGAGACTAGGGTCACTAACACTGCCTGTTTGCTCAGGATTTTGTCACGTTAAAAACTGAGTCCCCATCCTGGGAACATTATCAGTCCTAAGAAAACTGAGACAGTTGGACAACCTATGCTACTATTCTGGGTGCAAAATAGAGAAAGATGGTTCGGTGATTCCAACATCTCATATGCCCACATTCAGGTAACCCCACTGCTTTCCGTATGGTACCCACCCTCAAATGTCCATCAGTCTAGAGACTCTGTTTTTTCTCTTCCAGAGGATAAATTTCCAGTCTTCTGCCAGGGTTAGGGAGGGTGGACGATCTGAGGACCTGACCACTTCCAGAATAGACCATTGACCAATCTCCTTATTTAAGCCGCTGTTTACAGAGAAGTCTGGCACCACCAATTCCAGAGTCTTTGCGGATTCTCTATTGTGTACCAGCTTGTTATTATCTTTCCCCACCGTTGCTTAGAATCTGCCTTTTCTGTGTCTGTTTGATCATTTACTATTCATATTTCTTCATTTGAGAGTTCAAATTATTATAGCTATTGTCTTTTCTCTCATTCTCCTAATTTTTCTGAGTTTAAAACATTAAAAATCCTTTTAATAGAGTTTTATATGGGGGGGTGTATAAAGGAGGTGGGTATATTCAAAATGCCACATTTGCCCTAGAATCTACAAGAATCATCTTTGCAAACACTTGTTATCCACATATTTCACTGTTTTGGAGAATGTAAGTCTCAGAGCTTCTTGCTGTTGTCCACTGTGTGTCACTATCTCCTTTCCATTTGAAAGCACAATTTCTAGAGTCTTTCTGCTATTAGCTTACTGACTTCCAGTGTGTGTTAAAACAACAAAAAAGAAATGGTACAGACTACAAAAATCATGACACTGGCAAAGTTGACAGTAATGAGAAATTTCCTAGAATACTTAATCTACTAAAATTCTAAAGGTAATTTATCTTCAGTGGTGTGACTACTTTTTATATTTTCTTCTCTTTCTCTCATATGTATAATATATATAGTATGGCAGGAATCAAGAAACTTTTTCTTTAAAGGATCAGACAGTAAATACTTTTTACTTTGTGGGTCATATAGTCTCTGTTCTTATAGTGAAATAAGGGCCAAAGAAAATAAGTAAATAAAATGAGTGTGGCTATATTTCAATAAAACTTTATTTACAAAACTGACCCATAGGATAGTATTTGCTCACCTCTGCTCTATAGTATTAAGATTCTGATCCCCATTCTAACGTGTGTGCAGGGGTGTTCTCACACCAACACCCAATTCTCAGACACTAGCTGGGTGTCCTACAATTCAACTTAATTCTGACACTACCTCTCCCCTCAACCCATCCTATTTTAGAAGCTAGTTGCAAACTCAGGTTTAGATTAGAGATTCCAATCCCTCCTTCCATTCAATTAATTTACTAGAGTGGCTCACAGAACTCAGAGAAACACATTACGGTACTTCCTGGATCACCAGTTTATTATAAAAGGATAGACTCAGGAACAGCCAGGTGGAAGAGATGAGTAGGGTAAGGTATGGAGGACGCCACTTTCCCCAAATCTCCATGTGTTCACAACAAAGAGGTTCTCTGAACCCTGTCCTTTTGAGGTTTTGTAGAGGCTTCATTATTTGGATATAATTGATCACATCATTGGCCATTGGAGATTGATTCAATCTTCAGCCTCTCTCCCACCTCTGGAGGTTTGGGGATGGGAATAAAGTTCTCACCCTCTAATCACATGGTTGGTTTTCCAAAAAACCAGTCCCCATCTTTAGGTGAGTTCCAAAAGTCACTTCATTAACCTAACAAAATCTTTATAGTGCTCGTCTTAGGAAATTCCAGGGGTTTTAGGAGCTTGATGCCAGGAACAGTAAATGAAGACCAAAAGTATATTTTTATTATAAATTACAATACCACAACTATATTTAGACAATACATTATATGTACACAGATTCTATACTATAAACATGGGCTATATACCATATGTATCATTATTTTAACAAAATGGGATAACACATGTTTGTGTGGAAAATAATGCAATAATTAATAATCAACTGTATGCCTACTTTTGCCTCATTCGTATTGAATACATTTCCCCATGTCATGTCACTACATATTGCTCTACTTCATTGTCGTCATTTTAATTTTTTTTTTTTTTTTTTAGTGATTTCAGAGAGGAAAGGAGAAGCAGAGAGCTAGAAACATCAATGTTGAGAATCATTGATTGGTTGCCTCCTGCATGCCCTTCACTAAGGACCAAGCCCAACCCAGGCATGTGCCCTGACCAGGAATTGAACCATGACCTCCTGGTTCGTATGTTGACACTCAACCACTGAACCACACTGGCCAGGCTAAAGTGTTATTTTAAACAAGGGGGAAAATGGAGACTTATTTAACACTCTTTGTAATACTTTAAGCAATAAAACAAAATTAAATAAATAAATAAATAAATAAATAAACAAGCCTCAGACTAATCCATGAGTCCTTTTCCCGGGGTCATTCAGCGACACATCTCTTCCCCAGTTTTAAGGCCGGCTGCTTGCTCCCCCTTCTCCCCAATGATTTCTGTTTTCTATTTCTGTCTTACACCCAAGTCCCCAATCTTTAGGCTCCATACACCCCAACTCAAGCCTCACTGGTACCAACTGCCAACTGGTTCCAACTGCCAACTCCCGGCATTCCACTTCACTCTCCTTTCTAGCTTTTTCTCCTTCCTCGCTCTCTTTTTTTTTTTTTCACTTTATCGCCCCCACTTCCTCATTCCTGACTTCTCCTGGAGAATAGAAAAATGGAACCCTACAAATAAAATTTCAGGTAAGTGGACAATGTCCATTAGCCAAACAGGAACAAAGTTAATGACTACCTGCCCAATTAGGAAACCTCCTGCCTTCCCCTATCAAATCACAGGTGATGATGGCTACATGAGCAATACCATAATTCAGTGTTGGCCCAAACTTGGACCAGCATGCTCCGCTCAGAAGGCTTTTGCTAGTTTCCAAACCCTCTTGTGTTGTTACTGAGGGGCCCTCTGGTACGGAAAGAACCCTCACCAGCAACGTCTGTTAAGAATGCACATGTTCATTTTTGCCTCCTTATAGCCCCTACCCAAGGCCTATTGACCATACCAACATTTACTTGTCATTCTTCTGTAGGCTGCCTTTTGTTATTATTCATTGGAAGCAAAAGAACAAACTGGGTCTCTTTCTCAAAGGGTTATGAACCCATAAAACTGATTTTTTTAAAACCACATAAACATGCATTAAATAGGCATGCCAGGTCAGCCGAGACTCTTGGGCTGATCCACTCACTTGACCTCAGATAAGAATTGACATAAAAAAAAATAGAAAAATAAAAAAAAGCCCTAGCTATTTTGCTGCCTATGGCTTCTTCTAAGATTTTTATGGTTTCTCCTCTTATGTTTAAGTCCTTTATCCATTTTGAGTTTATTTTTGTGTATGGTGTAAGTTGTTGGTCTAGTTTCATTTTTTTTTTTGCAAGTATCTGTCCAGTTTTCCCAACACCATTTATTGAAGAGACTGTCTTGTCTCCATTGTATGCTCTTGCCTCCTTTGTTAAATATTAATTGAGCATACTGGTTTGTGTCGATTTCTGGGTTTTTTGTTCTGTTCCACTGGTCTATATGTCTGTTCTAGTGCCAGTACCAGGCAGCTTTGAGCACAGTGGCTTTATAGTATAGCTTGATATCTGGTATTGTGATCCCTCCTACATTATTCTTTTTTCTCAAGATTTCTGCAGCTATTCGTGGTCTTTTTTATTCCAAATGAATTTTTGGAAAGTTTGTTCTATGTCTTTGAAGTATGCTGTTGGTATTTTAATGGGGATTGCATTGAATTTATAGATTGCTTTGGGTAGTATGGATGTTTTAATGATGTCGATTCTACCAATCCATGAACATGGTATATTCTTCCATTTGTTGATGTATTCCTCTATCTCTTTTTTCGATGTCCTGTAATTTTCTGAGTACAGGTCTTTCAGGTCTTTAGTTAAGTTTATTCCTAAGTATATTAATTTTCTGGTGCAATGGTAAATGGGATTGTTTTTTTCACTTCTCTTTCTGTGAGTTCATTATTAGTGTATAAAAAGGCCATAGATTTCTGGGTGTTAATTTTGTATCCTGCTACTTTGGCAAATTCACTTATTAGGTCTAGTAGTTTATTGATGGAGTCTTTGGGGGTTTCTATATATAGTATCATGTCATTTGCAAATAAGGACAGTTTTGCTTCTTCTTTTCCAACTTGGATGCCTTTTATTTCATCTTCTTGTCTGATTGCTATGACTAGCACTTCCAGTACTATATTGCCACAAGCTGCAAAATAGTAGACATTTGTCATAGCAATATCTTTACCAATACAGCTCCTAGGGCATTGGAAACTAAAGAGAAAATAAACAAATGGGACTATATCAAAATAAAAAGCTTTTGCACAACAAAAGAAACCATCAATGAAACAACAAGAAAGCCCACTGCATGGGAGAACATATTTGCCAATGTTATCTCTGATAAGGGTTTAATCTCCAACACCTACAGGGAACTCGTACAACCTAAGAAAAAGAAGATAAACAATCCAATCAAAAAATGGGCAAAGGACCTAAATAGACACTTTTGGAAAGAGGACATCGAGAAAGCCAACAGACATATGAAAACATGCTCAAAGGCACTAATCATCTGAGAGATGCAAATCAAAATGACAATAAGATACCATCTCATACCTGTCAGAATGACTATCACTAACAAATCAACAAATGACAAGTGTGGGGAGGATGTGGAGAAAAAGAAACCCTCCTGCACTGCTGGTGGGAATGCAGACTGTGGAAGACAGTATGGACTTTCCTCAAAAAGTTAAAAATGAAACTCCCATTTGACCAGTAATTCCACTTCTAGGACTATATCCCAAGAAACCAGAAACACCAATCAGAAAGGATATATGCCTCCCCATGTTCATAGCAGCACAATTTACCATAGCTAAATTTGGATATCTAGCCTAACATTCGAGAGCCATTATGGGAGTTGTGTTTCTAATTTTCTAGAAAGTACTAGTGATTTTTAAAAATTCAAATTTAGTATGCCCATGGAAAAGTCTGCATCTCATAAATTACATTTTGCTGCAGTTTTACACAATGAAATACATCCACGTGAAAATTAAGAAACAATACAATCTGGTATTGGTAATTTTTCTAAACACAGTTCTTTCTGGGCTGTTTAGGTAAAGTTGAACACATTCTGAATGACCATGACTGGACAATTTCCAGTTTTAAAGTTTCCAACACTGGGATTGTGTAGTATACAAAAATTGATCTGACCCTGGCTGGTGTGGCTTATTTGGCTGGGCATCGTCCCATGCACCAAAAGGTTGCAGGTTCAATTCCTGGTCAGGGCATATACACAGGTTGCAGATTCCTCTAGGTCTGGGAGTGTACAGGAAGCAACTGAGTGATGTTTCCTTCTCACAATTGTTGCGGACCAACATTCGCGAGAATAAGACCACCGACTCCAATTAGGTCTTATGCAGCAAGCAAGCATTTATTGCACTGACCAGTGGACTACTGCAAGCCTCTCTCATGTAGGGAGCCCTTCACTTGCAGTGGTCCTGACCTTGGTACTAAGCAAGCTTTTATTCACAGAAACCACAAACATAATCAGGGCCTTGATGCCCATGTGTCAGGAAGTAAGAAACTTGGTGTTATATCTGGGTACCCATCCTTGAAACAGATTTGAAAATTTCTCACTGACATTTAACTCATTAGTGGTTATCTCGCTGGTGGCCTTGAAAACAACACAGTTCTATCCAATTAAAAAATACACCTGGCATGGCATGAGAGTATGGGTGCATCTAGTCTCTGGCCTACAAGGTCAGACAGCTAAGTTTATTTTCCTCATTATTCAAGCAGGCTAGAGCAGGCTAGAGAGCAAAGTTATATTTAACCCACCACAGCAATGATGATTCTTTTTCTTTCTCTCCTCTCTCGAATAAATGATCATCAGGTGAGGATTTAAAAATTCATTCTGTTTACTTTTATTTGTATAAATGTAGCTTATGATTTGTTCCATCGAGTTATTTCTTTTTGGCAGTGGACTCAAAAAAATTGATCAAGTGGGAAAAATCTCAAAGGAAACTTTAGAGAAACTGAAGAGCCTGGGCTTTCCAGCATACAAGTCTCAGAAAAATAAAGTAAGTAAACGAAACCACCCCCTTGCTGGTTGGCTCTTAAGAAAATGTTCTATATTTGTTCAAAACAGGTTATGTTTGGGAAGGGTGGCCTTTACATGCAGAATGTCTGTGATCGAGCTGTAAAACTGCTGGAATTAATAAAAACATCTGTGGTTGGCTAAATCCGGGGTGGCTGTTTGGTGAGTGTGTGTAGATTGGCTGGCTAAAGAGCTGGTTGGGCAGAAAGAGCTGTGAAGATCTGGCTGCTTCCTTTGAAATGGATCAAGGACCAGGGCAGGAGCTGGTCTCTCTGGCTTCTGTGGATGGTGGTGGGGGGGGGGGGGGGGGGTTTCAAAACCAAATTGGCTTGGAGCCACCCCCACTTCATGTTGGAGGGATAACCATGTGGTAAGAGCTCAGGTGCCGGGTTCCACTGAGTTTGGCTTCTCAACCTGGACGAAGGAATAAGAAAAGTGGCTGTGGATCACAAGGTGCATCTAGGTGAGGGATTTCGCCAGGGGGGACCTCTAAGCAGAACCCTTTGTCCTCGAGATTGAGCATTGCAGTGATGTTTTTGCCCCCAAGTAAAATACCTTGCCTTTCTCCTCAGGATCCCAAGGTGATTCTGTCTTATCAGATCTGGCTGATCACTGTGGTTTGTCTTTCTTTTTCCTAATCCAGAGGTGGCCATCCAAGTGCAGTGGGATTAAAGGACAGGCCAGAAGTGTGTGGGGGAGAGGGACAGAAAATGTCTCAGAGAGACAGAACGCAGTCATGCACACGCATGTGCACACACACCCACACACTGGTGTCATTCTCAGGTCCTTTGGGCATAAACGTGTGGCTCTAGGCTGTCAGCCTTGATCCTGCATCCGCTGCTATGAGTCCTGCTCCTGAGCCTTTGCCGGCCAAAGCTAGCTGCACATAGCTTTGATCAACTATGGGGCAGAAATTTAGGGGAGGTTTGGGGTGCTTTAAGGGCTGCACACACATCATGGCTGGGGGCTGGTCATTTGGAGGTTTTTAATATTTGGGGCATTTTCCCAGTCAGATTGTAAATTAGATTTTACATAGCAAGTCACGGAAGCCACGAGCTTGTCTAAGTCTGTCTTCCTACCTGGTTTATCTAAGAGACTAAAGTTAGGCCTGCCTCCAACCCCCCATCCAAACCTGGGTATCCACAAGTGAGAGGCCCTTAACGTCTGTAGAGTAAGTTCCCACTTGTACCCAGACTAGAGCTGGTCCAGTCTGAGGCAACATGTGAAAATTTAGGACAAACTATGTGAGGCTTAATGTCCTTGATTCAGAGGCATATGTTAACCAGGTTAAAACTTAGTTCATATTCATGTTTATTGCTTTGTTTTAACTGTTAAATGGTGTATCTTGTCATTATCTGAAGTATCTTCTACCACATTTCCAAATGCATAAAAAATTACCCCATTTATGCAGAAGACATAAATTAATTCATGATGTTGCTGCCCCTTGTGGTGGAATGCACAGCAGAGACCTCTGCAGGGAGAAGCTACACATCATGTTTCTTTTATATATATACTAGAGGCCCGGTGTGTGACATTCATGCACTGGGGCGTCCCTCAGCCCAGCCTGAGCCCTCTCACAGTCCAAGGGCCCTCAGGATGTCCGCCTGCCTCAGAGGCAGGAAAGGCTCCCACCACCGCCTCTGCGCTCGCCAGCCATGAGCCCAGGTTCTGGCTGAGTGGTGCTACCCCTGTGGGAGCACATGGACCACCAGGGGGCAGCTCCTGCATTGAGGGTCTTCCCCCTTGTGGTCACTGCGCATCATAGCTACCAGTCGTTCTGCCATTCTGTTGATTTGCATATTAGCCTTTTATTATATAGGAGGATATTTTATTGAGTGCAGAGAGGAGGGGAGAAGGGGAGAGAGAGAGACACATCAATGATGAAAGAATCATTGATTAGCTGCCTCCTGCATGTCCCGAAATGGGATCAAGCCCACAACCTGGGCATGTGCCCTTGACTGGAATCAAATCTGGGACCCTTCAGTCCACAGGCTGACACTATCCACTGAGCCAAACCAGCTAGGGGATGCACATCCCGTTTCTTTTTAAAAAAATATATTTTATTGACTTTTTACAGAGAGGAAGGGAGAGGGATAGAGAGTTAGAAACATCGATGAGAGAGAAACATTGATCAGCTGCCTCCTGTACACCTCCTACTGGGGATGTGCCCGCAACCAAGGTACATGCCCTTGACCAGAATCAAACCTGGGACCCTTCAGTCCATAGGCCGATGCTCTAGCTACTGAGCCAAACCAGTTAGGGCACATCCCGTTTCTTAACAAAAATCTGCAGCCTCTGTGTGAAGGGGAGAGACTGAGCTCTTCCCAGACGTCTGAGACCTGTCACAAGTGGTGGGGGAATGATCTGCCATAACACATGGGCAACATCAAATATCAGAATAGAAAGCAGGTTGGG
The DNA here is from genome assembly GCA_004026665.1 of Murina feae. NCBI lineage: Eukaryota > Metazoa > Chordata > Mammalia > Chiroptera > Vespertilionidae > Murina > Murina feae. The sequence goes on from PVJC01019029.1 coordinate 13,658, forward strand.
TTAGAGCCAGAGTGTTGGTTGATCTGTCATCCACTGAAAAAAATAAGTGCTTAGAGTACACAGATACCAGGAGAAAGCCACTGGACATAGCCAGGTTAGTAGTAAGACATATTTTTCTTTCAAAATCGTTTTAAAATCATTTTTTGACCCTGACCGGTTTGGCTCAGTGAATAGAGCGTCGGCCTGCAGACTGAAGGGTCCTAGGTTCGATTCCGGTCAAGGGCATGTACCTTGGTTGTGGGCACATCCCCAGTGTGGGGTATATGCAGGAGGCAGCTCATCGATGTTTCTCTCTCATCGATGTTTCTGGCTCTCTGTCCCTCTCGCTTCCTCTCTGTAAAAAAAATCAATAAAATACATTTTTTAAAAAATTCATTTCTTGATTGATGAAAGTTACTTAATCCCCTCCCCCCATCAATTTCTGTGTGAAATCGGGATATGTCTTTTACACGTGCATGTCTTATATGTCAGCGTGCAATGGGTGTGCACGCATGCACCTATGTTGGTGTGAGATGGCACAACTTTCCATCGCCTATTCTTGTTTCATGTCCTCCTTTCTGGTATTGAAACACCCTCCCTTTCATTCTCTACCTTGTAGATGGTGCCACAACTAGCATGTAAAACACATAGCTGAATATTTTAAGATTGAGCAAATGCAGGTTGCATGTGTGATAGGGAAAGCATTTTGTATGGGACTTGGCGTTCAAAGCAAGAAACAAGTACAAGATGGTTGTAAATAAGGACCGAAACGCTCAAGAGAAGATAATGAGCTCCAGCTGTAATGAGGAGGAGCAGTTGAAAACTAGGGCTTCGTCCTAGTCTAGCGTCACGTGGCGTCCTTTGATCAATGAGATAAGGCATCGTCTGCGAGCCACCTGCGCTGGGCTTCCGTGGAGTCGGCCTCCATGTAGCATTAGCAGCATTCACGTGGGGACCTCATTAGGCGGGTCTAAATGCCAGAACAAGATGCAGGGTCCGCTTTGGCACACAGGGCGCGGGGACTCAGTAACATGGGCTCGTGCTGTGTCTGACACCGGATTACCTCCCAGATGGAAAAGAAGAAAAAAGAAAAACAAACACGGTGCAGTTGGAGGGAAAGAAGACACCTGACCTCTGTGCCTTTGGACACTGCAGGGAGGAGGGTGTGGGGGGATGGGGGGAGATGCAGAATTGTCTCTCCCTTTGGGAGGGGGACCCGAACTGCTTCCCAACGCACTTCCCTCTCCAGAGAGTCTTGATTCTTTGAACCAGAGCAAGTTAGATGAGCGCGGACGCCCAGTCAGCCTGCAGGCCTCTGGCAGAGGAAACAGGAAAGGTTCCTGCAGGAGGGAGGGAGGGACAAGGAGCGTGGCTGTTGGCTGAGCGAAAGAACAAGCAGAACAGACCACCTCCATTGGCTGCCTGGCCTCCTGGGAACTGCTCGGTTCCCAGCTCGGAGGAGGGACAGGGCGGGCCCAGGGCGGGCTCTCCACCAACCAGCGATGTAGGCCTGTGCGCCCCGGGGAGCCCCGCTGGCTGCTAGGCAACGACGGACGCCACCTTTCTACTCCCGGCCCTGCGTTTGCTGTCTCTGGAGACCCGAGGCGGCGGAGGCGGCTACTCTAGTTGGACTTGGTGAGTCTTGAGGAATCAAACTGTGGGGCTGGGCTCTGGCTTCTAGACCAAAGACCGCACGGCTTTCGGAGCACGCGAGGAAAAACTCCCAGGGGCAGAGGAAGTCGGTGGGAAGGCGTTGCAGCGATTCCCTAGCATTTTGGAGGGGGTGGGGAAGTGAGGAACTGAGGCGGCGGAGGCTGGTCCAAGATTTCACAGGGTGGTCAGATCTAGACCTGTGCTCCTCACCGTGTGGCTGGTCTGCACGGAGGTTTTCCAAGGCAGTAACAAGTAAGATAGCACATTCATCCGCTTGAGTATGTGTTGAAATGATAAGATTTTGGATATGTTAAATAAAGCACGTTATTAAAATTAGTGTCACCGGTTCCATATGTTGTGTTTTTGAATGCGGTTACTTGAAAAAATTAAAATTGCAGAGGAGCCTTGCAACTGCTTTATTTACAACATGCAGACCGTCTCCACAAATGGCTGGCCAGTGTCATTAGAAACCAAAGAGGTGAGTGAGAGAACGGGCACCTGTTTTCCTGCCTTCCTCTGCCAGGCTGTGGTTGGGACTCCACCTCTGAGCCGCCATGCCCAAAAGGAGGAAGTCCAAGATTAAAAATAAAACCGGTGTAGAATAAGCGGGGAATAGACAGGGGAAAAGATGAGGAAGGGAGTGCTGTATTGACGCTAGACTTTTGTAGACAGCAGTCCCATTCCCTTCCAATCCCAACCCTGGCCTGGAGAGTGAGAGGTGGTGGGTCCAAGGGAGAGAGAGCGTCTAGGACCCAGATAGCTCCCCTTCCTCCCCCCCCCCCCCACTGTAATGGGCCCCAGGTCAAGCCCACAAGGTAGGAAGGATGAGTATAAAGCAGGGGGTCTCCCAGGGGTGAGGACGGTGGAGGCCCTAGCGCTAGGACGCTTGCATGCACGACTCCGGAGACCAGGTTCTGTGATGCAGGTCTAATTTTATTGAGAAAGTACTGCAGTATATATAGCAGAGGTGGCCAATCATGGAACTTAGGGAGCCAATGAGCATAAAGGTCAGGGTACTGTGTACTGGCTCTAGGAGGGGCTCAGACAGGCGTTGCTATCTTCCTGGTTTGCCAGAAAGATCTGAACTGCTGGAGTGTGCTCACAGCATTATATCTTGTACCGAGATAAACCTCCCGTGCTCTACCTACACTAGTAGAGTAGGAACTCATTTCCAAACCATCTCCCTTGGGAACTCCTTCCTTGAAGTGGGACAGTATCCAAGCTTCAGGCAACACAGTGAGGCCCCTGAGGCTCAGTTCTCAAGTCACACTTGTCATTTGGAAGTTCCAGCCTAGACATGACGGCGTCAGGGCTCTCCAGATTTGGGAGGCTCCCTTAACCGCCAGGCCTCTGGCCATGGTTCCTTGTACTTCTGGCGGTAAAAGAAGCCAGGGACATTGGTGTTCTTCATCTTAGCACAGGAGAGGTGGATCCACAGTCCACAGAGGCCGCATTCAATCATGGCCGCCCCACAATGGGATTTTGGCAGTAACACGTGATCACGTCCATGAGTCATCGCCTGATGGCACCATGATGACCTCACCCATGGTCCGCATCTCGATTTCACTGGAGTTGGCAATTCGGTCTTGGTTTGTTTCAGTGCTGCCCGCCTGCTTGCTTTTTTGCATCAGATTTTGACTGGCCAGATGCAGATGTAGGCTAAAAGCCAGTCCAGCTCACTCCCGGTTGAAGACCTCATGTGCCAGACTACCATTTTGGAGAGAAGTATCTCTGTCCATCAGGTGGGTTGGGAATGTGAGTGGTAATGAGAATGCAATTCCACTACACAAGTCTCACAGTTCTAGTGTTTGAGGACCTGGCTATTCAATGCGTTTGAATCAGAGCTGTCTTTTTAACAAGCTTCTTAAGAGACTCTCATGCACATAAAAGTTCCAGAAGCACTGTTTTGGAATAAGGCCCTCCATTCTCTTCTTCCTTTGTTTGATTTCTTCATGAGTACCTGGGCTGTCGTTCTCAGATTGCTTGGATTAGAATTACCAGCATTTTGGACAAGGTTCCAGGAGATACCTTGTTTACTCAAGTGTGAGAAGCAATGATCTCAATACTCAATGTTAACTGCATTTCTCTTCATCCTTCCCATCTAGCCCAGTGTGGTCCCCAGATTAGTGGCAGCGGCAGCAGCAGCAGCAACACCCAATAACTTGTTAGAAATGTAAATGTCTAGGTTCCACCCCAACTATAGGGCTTCTTGAAGGCCAGGCATAGTTCCAAATTTTCATTCCTCTGGCTCAAGTCCTCATTTTGGGAAGAATGGGGTAACTTTGATGGGGTAAGAATGATGGGTTTTCTTTGGCAGAGAGCAAACTCAGCTCTCCCTAGTTCTTAAGGCCCCATCCACTTCCCCAGTTCTGTTGCTCTTCATGTGTCTTTTCCTGACCCTACACTTGCAGGAGTAAGGATGGCTTTTCACACCTCTGAAACGGACTCTGACCAGCAGGTGTCAAATCCAAAACTGCAAAGTAAAAATGCAAAGGGAATACAAAATTTTGTAACACCCTTACAAAATGCAGAAGATACACAAGTCCTGGTGTTCAAACGCAACACAAAAGCCCAGGAAAAGACAAGAAAACGCCAGCAGCCTAGAAAGTTAGAGCCTCTGGTAAGTTCAAGATCCAACATCTTAGCCACTTTGGGCTACAGAGGAAGTTGCAAAATTGCTCTGGGAGGGGATGGAATATTTCTAGACATTTACCAGAGAAGAAAAGAAAATCTGAAAAGTTAAGACTTGTTTATGAAGTTGTAAACACAGTTACTTATTTAAAAATATTGAATTCTAAGCAGTTTGAAGTGGGAGATGGTGGTGAACTAAATTTTCTAGTAGATAAATCTTTTCTAGGATTATGTACAATATGATACTAACTATGTAGATTTAAGGCTCTTTTGGATATTAGGCTACCATTTAATACTGGGAACTTCAATAAGAATTTCCTCAGAGATACTGTTGGTTCAGTTCCAGACCACTGCTATAAACTGAATATTGCAATGAAATGAGTCACACAAATTTTTTACTTTTCCAGTGCATATAAAAGTTATGTTTACACTATACTTTTATATATTAAATGTGTAATAACATTATGTCTAATATGCAATGTACAGACCTAAATTAAAAAATACTTTAGGTTGAGTTTTGACCTATGAATCAGGAAGTCATCGTTTGATTTCTGGTCGGGGCACATGCCCATGTTGTGGGCTCCATCTCCCTTGTGGGGTGTCCAGGAGGCAGCTGATCAATGATTCTCTCTCATCATTGATATTTCTATCTCTCCCTCTCCCTTCCTCTCTGAAATCAATCAAAATATATTTAAAAAATACTTTGTTGCCAAAAAATGCTAGCCATCATTTGAGCCTGTTGGAAAAATAGCGCCAATAGACTTGCCCAATACAGGGTTGCTACAAAACTTTAATACCTAGAAAAGGCATTATTTGCAAATTACAATAAAGCAAAGTGCAATAAAGCAAGATTATGCCTGTAGTAATAGTTTCATTATTGTTAAAGTAAGTGCGTGGTGTCCTGAACAATTTTATGCATGTCTGAATATATTTAATTTTTAAGAACTCATTTATGCCTTTGGATAATTATAAATCCATGTAATTGAGGCGTGAAAGTGCATAAAATAAAAAGTGAAAATTCTCATCTCCATTTTCAGACATTAACTACTATTGTTGGTGGTTGCCCTTCAGGCTGCTTTGTATGTTTATTCCAATGTGTGTGTGTAAACATTTATAGTTTTAGATTAAGATTATACAGTACATACTGATCTTCAAAGGTTCCTTTCACTTATGTAGAAATCTTTTTAATCCATGCATTCAGGGGTATCTTTTCTTACAGCTGTGATGTATTTGTTGCATGTTTGTACCATAAGATGGTATCCATAGGGTGGTCTCTTATTAATGGGAATTCAGGTTACTTCCTTTTCATTTTGTTGTTATTATTTTGCTATTTCAGACAATGCTGCATTGAATGGCCTTTCTTTTATACATATAAAGATGGGTTCCTAGAAGTGGCATTTAAAAAATATTTTTATTGAGAGAGAGAGAGAGGAAGAGGGAGAGAGAAATGTCAATATGAGAGCAAAACACTAATTAGTTGCCTCCTGCATGTTCCCTACCAGGGATTGAACCCACAACCTGGGCCTGTGCTCTGACAGGGACTCAAGCCAGTAACCTTTCTGTGCACGGGATGACACCCAAGAAACGGAGCCACACCAGCCAGGGCAGAAGTGGCATTTAAAAAAATTTTTTTAAATTCTTTATTGTTTAAAGTATTACATAAGTCTTCTTTTTCCTCCATTGACCTCTCTCTGACTGTCCCCACCCCCCAGCACATGTCCTCACCCGCTACTATCTGTGTCCATTGGTTATGCTCATATGCATGCATACAAGTCCTTTGGTTGATCTCTTACCCCTTCACCCTCCTTCTTCCCTCATAGGTTGGACAGACTTTGGTTCTATTTTTCTTCATCAGTTTATGTTATTCATTATGTTCCATAAATGAGTGCAATCATGTGATATTTACCTTTCTCTGACTGGCTTATTTTGCTTAGCATAATGCTCTCCAGTTCCATCCATGCTGTTGCAAATGGTAAGAATTCAGAAGAGGCATTTGTATAAGTCATAAAATATGTACATTTCTTTAATTTTGAAAAATATTGCCCAATTGAACTCTAAGATTTAGCCAGTGTATCTTCCCACCTACAGTGTATGAGAGGGCCTATTTACTCACATCATTGCTGAACCCGATACTAACATTTTTAAAAATATTTGCTAGACTGATAGGTTATAATAAATGGCTTCCCACTGCTGTAATTTTCATCTTATTAGTAATGTATATTTTCATTTATTCATTGGCATATGTTATTTATTTTGTGGATTCTGTTCATAACCTTTGTCTACTTTAGATTGTTTACCTTTTCCTATCAGTTTTTGAGGTTTTAAAAAATACATATTATGGATATTAACCCTTACTTCATCGTTTCTCAAAGCTGAGTACTGATTCCTTTTGAAGAAAACATTCTTGAGGGCCCATAGTGCTGATTTGTTATTTTAATTATAGTGTTACTTTATGTAAAAAGATTAACTAGGTATTAATTCAAATTTTAATAAACAAAATAGCATCTTAAATACAAAGAAAACTACATAACCAATACAATTAATAACTAACAAAGATGCAAACGAACAGATGCTATTGAGTTGACACCAACCTTCCCTTCTGCAAGGTGATTATGGTACTGACTTCTGCTGCTCCTTTTGGGGGGGGGGTGCACTGTGCCTGCACTACATGTTGTATGGAGTGTTAGGGCCTCTGTCCTATTTTGCTTCCATGAAATTAGTCTTAAACCTTTACATTTATTTATTTCTAACCTTCAATTGACAAAAGAGTATAACTAACCTTTGATGATCAGAGTTGTTGTTTTTGTCAGCACTGCAGTAAATTCATGTATATGAAATGTTTATTACACACCTCTGATGTGCCAGGCCCTGGGCCAAGTCCTAGGGATACAGCAATGAGCAAGGCAGACAGATTCCAGTTGCCATTGTAGTAATCCTAAACAGACAGACTGAACAATTTCATCGAATGATAGGTGCTGTTAAGAAAATTATTCAGGAAATGTGGTGGAGACAAAAGGCAGGCTGCTTTACGTTGGGTGACTACAAAAGTCTCCCTGAAATGTCATCTGAATAAATCCCAGATTATTGCCACTGCCATTTTGATCGGGCTTGCACAGAATCTGAAGATTGCTTTGGTTAGTATGAATATTTTAATGATATTAATCTTTCTAATATATGAACATGATATATCCTTCATTTATTTGTGTCATCTTCAATTTCTGTCATCAATGCTTTACAGTTTTCAGAGTCATCCCCTTGGTTAAATTTATTTCTAGGTATTTTATTTTGATAGAAGAGGCCTGGTGCATGAAATTTGTGCATGAGGTGGGGGGAGGGGTGTCCCTCAGCCCAGCCTGCACCCTCTCCAATCTGGGATCCCTCTCACAATCTAGGACTGCTGGCTCCCAACTGCTCGCCTGCCTACCTGCCTTATTGCTCCTAACCACTTCTGCCTACCAGCCTGATCATCCCCTAACCACTCCCCTGCCAGCTTGATCAATGCCTAACTGTTCCCCTGCTGGCCCGATTGCCCCTAACTGCCCTCCCCTGCTGGCCTGGTCACCCCTAACTGCCCTCCCATGCTGACCTGGTTGCCCCTAACTGCTCTCCCCTGCTGGCCCAATTTCCCCTAATACCCTCCCCTATAGGCCTGCCCTCCCCTGCAAACCTGGGTCTCCCCAAAATGTCCTCCCCTGCAGGCCTGGTCCCCCCACAACTGCCCTCCCTTGGAGGCCTGGTCCCTCCCAACTGCCCTCCCCTGCTGGCCTGATTGCCCACAACTGCCCTCCCCTGCTGGCCATCTTGTGTCTACATGGGAGTGGCCATCTTGTGTGTTGGAGTGATGGTCAATTTGCATATGACCTCTTTATTATATAGGACAACTACAAATGGAATTGCTTTCTTAATTTCTCTTTCTGCTAGATCATTATCCTTCCTAATATATAAAAAGCAAGGGGCTGTTACGACCTAAACAACCAGACAGACGACTGGACAGCAAGCTGCATGGGGCAACCAGGCCAGCAGGGGGGGTTAGTGAGGGATG